>PVJL010007370.1:0-79079 GCA_004026885.1 Lyroderma lyra | reverse complement strand
AAAAAAAAAAAAAAAAAAAAAAAAAAAAAAAAAAAAAAAAAAAAAAAAAAAAAAAAAAAAAAAAAAAAAAAAAAAAAAAAAAAAAAAAAAAAAAAAAAAAAAAAAAAAAAAAAAAAAAAAAAAGCATAATAGGTTAAGAGATCTGAATTTCAATCCCAGCTCCACCCACCATGACATAGGGGAAGTTCTTAACTTTGCTGCACCTACATTTTGTCATTTGCAAAATGGTAATAACCCCCAAAGGCTTTGGGAGGATTAAAGGGAGATGTTTGTGAAATGCCCAGAGCATAAAAAGAGTACACAATTAAATAGGGATTTTAAAATAATTTCTTCCCTGCACTCCAAAGCTAGGCATGGTCTCCCCTCCACTGAACTCCTAGCATACATATTCGATTCAGTTCCTACTCAATTCATTGAGAAATTGCAGGAACCAAAAGTTCACATTCCTATACAGGCTAGGCAGGTATCACGAAAATGTTAAGAAAATTATAGCTTTTTTCATATTGGTGTCTTGTGTTGCATTTTTTTTCTCACAAACTCATATGTTCAAATATTAAAACATGTAGGAATATTTTTCACTCCAAAAAGAAACATTTTCTCTAGGGGGGAAATACTCAAGTACCTCGGACACTCGGGCAGCACACATGGGCTCAGGCAGGACACAGGTTCAGCAATGGCTGTTTTACAAATCAATATGGAAGTATTTTGCAGACAGTAGGCAAGGAATAAACCCTTCTGGAATTGAACCAACCTGATCGGTTATGTAGTAGTTGGTGAAGACACAGACTACATGTGAGAACAGAGCACAAGGAAATGTGAGAACAGAGCACGAAGAAATGTAAAAATGCAGGGCTTCCTTGTGAGATGCATATGGGAAATCAAATTTATAAAACTGCTATGACTGGCGCCTCATTCTCCTCCTTTACTTTCACTGCCAAATGGCCTTCTTGGTTATTCATTGGAATCAAGTGAAATACAAAGGCAGAGACCAAAACTCAATTAGATTATTTTGTCAGAACAAAAAAAAAATCTTATCGCCTTTGGAAATACAAAAATGCCTAGAAAATAGTTATGATGTCAACAATAAGTAGATAAAAGAAAAGATATAGCTACAAAATAGAATAAGAAAATCTTAAAACTCAAAGAGTTCATCCACATAAACAACTCATTCAAACAACTATTCAGTTAAATCAAATAAATGTTCACTTACCATATCTTTCGATCAGTTAGATTTTTTAAACTGATGATCTTATAAAATTAGCACATGCTCACTGAAAGAAAGAATTCGAAAGTATATAAAATAAAGACAATGTTTCCTTTTTTCTCCCACCCTGCCTCCCGGCACCACCCTACTGGTATGCCTAAGGACTACTGACAGCTTAGTTCACTTGCCTCCAGGACGTTTTCACTGCTAGCTCAAAATATATGTATATGTTTTCATATGGCTCTTTTTTCCCCCAATAGTATTGGAATTCTACTCTATATTGTTCAGCAACTTAACATTTTCCTTTCTTTTCAGTCAGTTCATATTGATCTGCTCTCTTTTAAGACTACATAGTATTTTATAGTATTGCTATACCATGTTTTGTTTAACCATGTCTCTATTGAAAACCATTTGGGTTGTGTATGATTTTTCATCCTTACAAACAATGCTGCAGTAAATATCACCAGTTTATATTTTAATTTGCTTTTTAACTTTAACAGGACTACGGAAACTGAAGTCATTACAGAGTTTGGATCTGTCATTCAATAGGATATCGCAAATTGGTGTGTCTGATTTTCATGACTGCCTACAACTGGAAAACCTCTATTTAAAGAGCAACAAGATATTCAGAATTCATCCAGAGGCCTTCAAGGACCTTAAAAAATTACAGGTGCTAAAATAGTTTTTATAATATTTCAAATATGCAGACATATGAGCAATTACAGCAGAAGAATATGTCATGTCCATTGACGAGTTTCTTCACATCCAGTAGTACTGACTATTAACCAAAACATGTAAGTCTATTTTAAAATTCCCCTAAAATTGTTAAGTCTCTCTCTTGCCTTAAAAATCAGAGGCCTCAGTAATGGATAGGAATTTTACTTGAACATAATACTCAGCAGCAAGAATTGGCACATTACTTTTCTAAATCAAATTAAACCTAACTCCAACTTTCCACTTGCCAATTGTAAAGAAATTAAATCTTAGATACCAGTGAGGCTCTCTCCCTGAACTGCAAGGTCAGTCCAAGGTCCTGGGGGGGAGGTCTTACGCAATCCGGAACACTAGGGGAGCTTCTTCTAAAACATCCTGGTTCTGCTGAGATGACATCAACCCAGGATTGTATGGCCTCTGAAGACCAGTGACCCTGATGCTTCCATACCAAAATTGGGCATGGAATAATGAAAAGGATCATAATAAAAGCTCATACTTTTATAGCAGTTCCCATCCACATACTGTTCTAAACATCAGCTCCAAATTGAGGGGAATCTGTCACATTTTGCAGCACCTAGCAGTTAAGTTCACTTAAGGTGTAAGGTGAGGTGAAGGTTAGGAACTCCCAGAGCTCACTCTACTTTTGGCAGCTTCAGCCCCTTCTGTTCCAAGCACTTTCTTTTACCCTGTCCTCTTTGGGGGGTATTGTAAAATCTCTTCTCAGTGCTCCAAGTGGGGCCTCCAGTGTGACATCTAGAGATGCATTAGGAAGAGCTTTAGTCCCCCACCCTGTCATCTCCATCATGCACCCCTATTCTTTATACAGACTGGTATTGCTCCTAGAAACACAGTATGAGTCACAGATGCAATTTTAGATGTTCTAGTAACTAGATTTTAAAAGCAAAAATAAGCAGATGAATTTCATTTTAGTAATTAATTTTTAACCCAATATATTAAAATATCTTTTATGCATGTAATCAATATAGAAGTTATTAATGAAGTATTTTACATTTTTTCTTTTACACCAAGTGTTCAAAACCTAGTGTATATTTTCTACTTACTGCACATCCCAATTTGGACGAGCCACATCTTAATGCTGGATCGCCACATGTGCCTAATGGCTGTCATGTTAGACAGCATCAACATAGACAGCTGATGTTTTCTCAGTTTTCTGTAAAGTGATATTTGAGCATAGCTGCAAGATAAATCTCCAACTCTCCTCTCTCAACCACAATGACCCCTCTAGTCCCTCCTCTATTGAAGGGAGACTAGTGAAGCAGTGTGGGGACTCTGAAGCCACCTTCCTGGGTTTAAACATAGACTCAGCCACATGACCTTGGGCAAATTACCAAATCTCTCTGTGCCTACATTTTCTCATCTGTAAAATGGAGATAGCTTGGTTTCTTTCTCATAGAGTTTTGTGACAATGAAATGTTTTAGGTATGATTAGTTGCTAACGCCTATATCCTCACGACCCTTCTACTAGACGGTAAGTTCTTTGAGGACATACATCATATCTGGTTTGTTTTCTAGTGCTTAGCATTTGTCTAATACATAACATGTATTTTAAAACACTTGTTGAAACAAAGGAATGAATGGATGATGATCATGATTAGGTGTGTTATTTATTGTTGCATAACAAATTACTACAAACTTAGCAGTCTAAAACCACACCCATATATTATCTCACGATTTCTGTGGGTCAGGAATCCAGCCAAGGCTTAGCTGGGTCCTCTGCTAAGTGCCTCTCAAGAGGCTAGAATCAAGGTTGTTGGGCAGGGCTGGAGTCTCACCTGAATGCCCAGCTGGAGAAGCATCTACTTGCAAGCTCAGGTGAGTGTTGGCAGGATTTGGTTCCTTGTGGGCTGTTGGACTGAGGGCTCAGCTCCTCACTGGCTTCAGGCTCAGCCTGTCCTCAGTTCTGTTTCCACGAGGGCCTCCCCTTAGGACAGCCCACAGCTGGCAGCTTGCTTCACAGCCCAAAGGAGAGATCCTGCTAGTAAGAACATTACAATCTTAAGTAATATAATCATGGAAGTGATATCCCATTGTTTTTGTCATATTCTATTGGTTAGAACCAAGTCATAGGCCCCACCTACACTCAAGGGGAGGAGATTAATCAAAGGTGTAAATACCAGGAGGCAGGATCATTGGGGTCCATCTTAGAATTTGTGTGCCATAGTAATTATCAGAGCTGATGAGAAAGCCCTCTTAACTTGGCAGTGCTCCCCAATTCACCACAAATAGATTGTCAGATTGCCTGGGAACCTCATTTAGTATATTGTAAGTATATTTGTATATGTAACTGTCCTATGTCTGTTTTATTTCCTATGCATTTTTATTGTGCTTTATAAATCTTCTGCAGCTCACATGTAATGGATGCTACAGGCAAACTAAAAAACAACTACAAGAATGTTTTAAATCTTCTGTAATTCTCAATTCACCTGAACTGCCCAGAAATATACAATTTCTTCTCTATTATTTCTTCTACCTGTTTGGCAGTAACTTAAAAAACTGGTTTTGAAACATGGAGATCATATTTGGTACCAGAAAGCTGTATATTAAAAGAGATGGGGTATTTTTTTTTCAGAAGATGTATTTAATACTTAACAATATGTCTTCTCATGTTGGAATCTTCTCAGAAGCCAGATTTTTCAAAGCATGAATTCATCATCATGTTTAGATAGAATAAATTGAGTTTCATTGGCATTTCAAATTTGTACTGCTGTGTACCCTTTTCTTAATCTTATTCTGTTTGTCTTAGATTTAGTGATCTGTGTAGCAATATTATATGCTTTTCCCAATCTTATATACAATCCTTTTAAATGGTGGCTTATTTCTCAAGCCAAACCAAACTATTTTGTTTTAATCTTTTCTTAGAAATTATTTCTCCTGAATCACCTTATTAGTTGCCTGTCCTCTCTCCAGTTTTGCTTGCAGTTACATGATTTGCCGTATAATAGCTGCTAGAATGAAAAAAAAATACAGACATGCAGTAAAAAGAAAATTACTTCCTGAAAACATTAGAATACTTCACTCTGTTGTTGAGGAGAGGTACATAAGAAAACTATTGATCCTAGTCCAGGCCAGGCCAAAACAAAGTTCTTGTTTTCTTCCCAATCCCATTCTCCTACTTCCTGTTTTTAGGAACCTTCCTTTGGGAATCAAGACTGCTTGGTTACTCAACACTGGAAAGGTCATCCTCACTACCTAATTTCAGGGAAAATTCTGGTTCTACATGTAGCGGTCTTGGTTATGGTGCAGTTTTATCATGTGTTTGAATCAGCTCTTTTGAAGAATTTATATAACCCAGGGTATCAATGCTGCCGTCTTCCTGATGTTAAGAAAACAGTTGACCTGGATAATATTCAGCCTCTCTGGTTTTCATCCATAGTCCTCTTTTTATTTTTCAGCAAGGTTTGCATTATTTCTTGTATGATTTTTCTCTTCTACTAATAACCACCTGCCCCTCCCCAAACCCCAAGACCCACTCTGGTGCCTCATGCTCTAGGCCTCCTCCACCAAGCCGTTCATTCCAGAGCAGTGGGAGCTCAGGCTCCAAGAAGTGTGTTCTGGAGTCAAAGGCACACGGCTGTGAAGCCAGATCAGATCTTAACTCTGCCATTTCATTCTTTCATTCTCTTCTCCATTATTTACTGAGCACCTGCTATTACTGGGGACTATGTGGGGTGTACTGGGTGACCTAGCACAGTTTCCTCCTCTGTAAAAGGGTGAAAATGAGGAATGTGTTGGGAGGATTGGTGATAAGCTATGTAAAGTACCCAGTAGAATGCCTGGTACACAGCAGTGCTCTGCAATGGTAGCTAGAGCTACACCTAGCTATGTTTTCTATGCTGTACCATGCCTCTGCCACATCCAGCTTCAGCAGATCCTTCTCTGTGTTTCTAGTGCTGCTGAATCCCTTTTGTTCCCTGGTTTCTCCTTCATTTCTGATTAGACTAGAAAAATTAGTCATCTTGTGTGTACTGAGTAGCCATGGATGCAGAGAAATACACTACTACCCTTGAGATAATACTTGATGCCAATGATCTCTCCTTGTTACTTCTGATCAACCACAATTCTTCTGTGTTCTATGTCCTCATCATCCAGTATCTTCTGCTGCTTTCAAGATTATCGTCATTGTAGACATAATAAACCCGGTATTTAATTCTAGACCTTGGTAACAACAGGGAGTCTAGGCATTATATAACAATACAAATCACAACTCACAGGAAAGAAGAAAGGGAAAATGATTGGGCATCTAATACAGACACCACACTTAAAGCTTTCACATACTTTTAATCCTAACAATAACCCTGGGTAGGCTCAGAGAGAGTAGAAAGGTTGCTGAGGCTCACAGAGATGTTAGAGACAGGGCAGAGACCCAGTACTCTCTGAGTCTCAAATCAGGGCTAAATTTTTATTGCTTCCACGGAGATAGAAACAATATCTGCAACTCATCTATTGTCTCTAAATGTCTTTATTCACAGGCTGTCCTAATTTGTTTCTTCTTGAGCAGGTGGTAGACCTCAGCAACAATGCTCTGACCACCATTCTGCCGATAATGATCATTGCTCTAGAACTTCCCCATCTGGAGGCTGACTTGGCAGATAACCAATGGCATTGTGACAAGACTGTGGCAGCCTTCCAAATTTTCATTTCTGAATCCTGGAGAAAAAAGTGGAATGTAATTTGCAACAAGGCTATAGGTAAGTCAATAATACTTCTTCTCTCTGAAGAGCTGTTAGCTGAACTCAAAAAGGCACACAAAAGTTTAATCTTTGAAACAATGACAGCAAGAGTGCTAATCCACGGCATTAGTCAGCCTTGGGCTGTATCATAGAACAATCATTGGTACCTGAGGTTTTCAGCAGTTCATGAATGATTTTCTTCATGTGGTCAAAGTAACCTAGTTCAACTAGTGCAGAAACCACCTGATTTGATGAAAGACAGAAATTTTACAAGGAAAGAATTTTGCCCTGAATCTCCCTAATTTGATCAATTATTTGTTAAGTATTCGGATAAAATTTTGGATATTTTTTATCTGAATTCTTAACAAATAATTGATCAAAGCATGAACTCTCAAAACTTGAGACATGATTATTTAAAATGTTTGCTAACACTCTAAAAATCTAATTTTATACATACACAAAACACACTATTTCAAAACTATATTTTTCCTTGATTTGTTTCCTGCCACTCTCCCGAAGTACTGGAGTATGTTACTGGAGTTGAACATTCCGGAAAGCTTTTTCCACTAGCTATCTTGGCTAAATCCCAGACGACTAACTGGGGGAGGGTAGGTTGTCGGATTTTCTTACGTCTTGGACATGGTTCTATTCAGGACTGACAAAGTAGAATCATGGCCATGCTTACCAAATTTAGAAGAAATCCCAGAGAAGTCTTAAAGTTGTCAGCCACACTTATTTCATTCCTCTCTAAAAGCCACAACTGAGTGTGCAAGGGGGAATATCAGACGCCAGGAGAGAAAACTGAACGTATTTGCGGTTGACCCGCACTGGGGAATGATGAGGAAACGGTACTGCACACGTGGGTCGGGCTGACGTAGGTTTTGCAGAGGGTGATAGAATGAATGTTCTCACAAACAGGCTGTGGAGGAAGGAGAAGCAACGAGGCTGTCCTTCCAGTCTGACTTCTTTCCCTCCCCTCCCCCTGCCCCCCATGGGTAGCTGTCAAGAAGCCTAAGATACACACAAGCTCCTTGGCCTCGGAGCAGCAGACCTCAGCCTGACAGCCACGTGTACGTGTGCACAGAACCGTATACGTACTATTAGTCAGTAAAGCTGCTTATCATTATGTACATTAATAATAATGTAATCATGTACATTAAATACAGCTACAGAAGGACTGAGAAGGACTCAAAGAAGCTTTGAAAACCATTGGACTCTGATTTCAATGTGTGTTTTTACCCCCACTTTCAGGGAATGAGGAGACTTACTGGTGGATCCCCAAAAGCAGAATTTCCAGGAAGGCCCACGTTGCTCACAGGAACCCGCACCATACGGAAAGCCTCGTAATGAGCAACGCTGAGGCGCTTCAGAAAGGAGCGAACATGCGCTCTTCTGCTCTGGGGGGCAGGGACCGTGCCAGCTCTGATTCCAATGAGCAGCGACGGCCGCCAAGACGGGTGAGGAGGGCCCGCGCTGTGCCGACTTGTGGCGGAGCGGAGGCCCCTTCCCAGGACCTCAGCCTGGCCGTCTGCCTGGCGGTGTTCATCACGTTCTTCGTGGCGTTCTGCTTGGGGGCTTTCACAAGGCCTTATGTTGACAGACTGTGGCAACAGAGATGCCAGAACAGAAGCCCTGGTTCAGACAATGCATATTACAACGAGGGCTTCTGTGACAAAATCCAAGCTGCAGAGAATGCACAGCATGCGAGGGTGGCCCTGCATCCAGCTCACCATGATCTAAAGTTCTGTGAGAACCAAGACCCTTTCTCCGGGGCAACGGGCAGCCCACACTCTGCTGTCATTGCTGATAGAACTCCGGGAATGTGCAGAAAGGACACTGGCAGCCAGCAGAAGAGGGAACAATGTGGGGACCACCCTGGGGCAGGAAGTAGAGGGGACAAACTGCTTCCAAATGCCAGTGCAGCCCAATGCATTCTCCACAGACAGCCAAATGTGGATAGTAACGCCTGGATTTCAGCAGGACTGCACCGCAGCTACAGGAATGATATTCTTGGAGAAATAAATTACTCTCCCTGTGAACATTCAGTGGGCATGCCTGTGCTAGCTGACAAAGCACAAGCTGGCTCTGGTTCAATCCATAAGGATTCGAATGAATTAGACCCACCACTCTCAAGAGAAGTGATAGCTGCTCTCTCTAAAACACAAACACACCCAAAAGCACAGAGGACGGAAAAGAACGAGGGAAGAGAGCACACCGAGCTATTACCACCTGAGCTTTCTGAGGAGACACAAGCGAGCACTTCCATGAGTGTGCTGAGAGCACAGCAGCAAAGCCTCAAAGGGGCCATTGCTGAGGAAGAGCTTTCCGCCTACTATAGTTTGGTCACAATCGGTGACCCAGGCGGCATGGACCCGTCCCCACCATTCCTTCCTCCAGGACGGGGCAGTGACCTGTACGGCGCTCCTGGTACCAAGTTACCGGAGCAGAAACATGCTCCTCCTGACACACAGCATGAGCTGGACACCAACTACGATTCTGATGAAGGGTCTTTATTTACTCTAAGTTCAGTAAGTTCAGAGGATACAAGAAATGTGACTGAAGAAGAGGCAGATGGCAAGGAGAGCCATAGAACCCCGGACTCAGGGCTGAGCCAGGACAGTGCTACATTATTCAGGAGTCTTGAGGACAATATCACTTCCCAGAAGATTCAGGGGAAATGTGAGGGTCAGGAGGATCATTTTGAAAAACCTCTCATTTCTGGTCCGGACTCTGGCTTGTGTGACGGTCATCTGGAGAGTGCCTGTAGCATTAACAAATTTGAGGATCCCTCGACCTTGCCCAGATCACTGGGCCATAGTCCTTCCAGTGATGAGGTCACAGGCATGTTCGTTTATGACCGTGTCACAGGTCCTCGGTCCGAGGCAGCAGAGTGGCACTGCTCCCTTAGAGACTTAGACATTATCGATGTGGATGTTTTGCCACAAACACCACCACGTTCTGCTGCAGTGCCCTCAGACCCTGACAAGAGTGCCGGCCATGAAAAGGACTCAGACATTTATGCATGTGACCCTTCCGTTCAGGGAACAGACCCGGCCCCAAACAGTGTTCTTTTCCAGATCCCCACAGGGGAAAACCTAAGACCCTCACAACAAGATTCTGAAGGGTGCAATGTGAAGTCCAACCCGATGGACACTTATGCTCATGAGGGGCGTGTGTGTCCTCTTGAGGACTCTAATTCCAGAAAAGTTACAAGCCCCACACAATGGTTACAGTTCTGTGGTGATGAACCAGCTCTTCCATGTGAAAGAAGAGGAGGAGAATATTTTGAAGAGGGTCGCCCAGGGCACTAAGAACACAGGAGACCTTCAGTGGCAGAGCTTGGGGTAAATCTGCAGAGGAGAATCTGGTGCAATTAGCAAAAGGTGATTCTGCCATTCACACTTAAATGCAGACCAGAACAGCCTGATGGGAGTCGGCTCTCTAGGTGAGGACCGGCTCCACTACGACAAAGACAAGGATGTTGACTTGAAAATCAAAGGGAATTCAAGCAACATTTTAAATATAGATTGAAGCACTTAAGTAGAACTGCTGAACAGATTTGGATGAATTCTGCACAGAGAATAGCATACCTTTTGGGAAGTCGATCATGAAACTACAAAATTGGAAGGATTCAGAGCAATTCTAAATACTTTTTAATAAGTTATGTTAAAAGAGGGACCATTTTGTAGAACAAGATGTAAATTAAAAATCGGGAAAAGAAGAGATTTTTTTTTGTAAAAGCAAAGGGGACTCCACCGTTATCCTCACTTAGGCCTTCCTTGCCCTGACTCACCAGGGCTCTCAGGAGCTGTGTTCTTTCCTTTAACCTCTTGCTTTCTGACACTTCCTCTTTTTCTTTCCTGGCACTCCTTCTCTGCTTGCTCGCTTCGAGAACATTCTTCAAGGGTCTGTTCTAGTCTTTCTTTACATCCCCCTTCCCCTCTCCTTAAACCCCACTGCTTCACAAGCAGCTGTACACAGATGATGCCCCGGTCTGCAAGGTGAGGCCCAGCCTCCCTTCCATGCTCCAGACTCAATTCTCAGCCCCTATTGCCCAAATCTGCATCGATCTAAAGTGCATCATTTTTCTTCACAGACATGATCTCCTCCATTCTCTTTCTTGGTAAGTAGTGTCATGACATCCACCCAGTAAAGCCAGTTAAAATTTCTGATTTATCTCTCACTCCTTTTCATTTACTTCCTAATCTGAGTAGCCTCCTTAGAGCTTACTCCACGCAGTGGAAGTTCCTGTATGTCTCAAACGGGAGACATTTAGTATAGCAGCCTGGACGGGGGCTAGGCAGTTTGTGTCAGACCAGTGTTTGCATAGAAAGCAGCTTGTTTTTATTTAGAGTGTTTACGAGAGCTGTCCAGAAAAAATCCATCCATTGTTGATATAATGAGAACAGTTACATGACTGGATACTTTCTGGACAGCCCTTGTATTTAAGGTAGATTAGGATGGAAGGTGATTGAGTTTGGAGGAACAGCCCTAAGAATCCCCCAATCCAACTGTTGGCATCACCCTAGTCTGATCAGATCTAGCTCCTCAGTAACTCTTAACTTTGTAATCTCTACGCTTTACCCTCAAATTAGGCATATTCCATATCAATAACCTAGCTTATTTTAAGGCCTCATTGTGACCTTTAGTACTTGTCCATGCCTAATAATCTTACCCTATTCATCTTTCCACTATTCAAAAACCTTTGATAGCTCCCCCTTGTCTATGTAAAGACCAAATTTCATAATCTGGACACATCCCACTTTTCCAATTTCATCTCATGACATTATCACTTTACCACACATTCTACGTTCTCATTTACATCACTTACATAAATTATTTATTAATTTATTTAAGCAAACTTCTGAGGCCTTCACTGATACCTGATCGATCCCTCCACCACTGTTCACAATTACCATTTTGAAACTTCCTGTCCTTGAAATTTCATTGAGAAACTTTAGGTTATCAGAAAGATAACCAATCCCATACCTGTGAATATTTTCCTATCTGTAGCTACACTCCTTTCCTCCAATCTAAGAAGACATCAGCATTCTGCATTCACAGTTAACTCCTCCTGTCTGCTCTTGATGACCTCCCGGGCGTGGATTCGTTCATGTTTCCCATTCCTGCACTTCCAAGCCTTCCCTAAACAATGGCTCCTTCCCACAGGCCAAAAGCAAGCTCACATCCCTCCACCATTGAAATGAAAGAAAACACCACCCTGCAGCTCTCTTCCATAGCTAGGCTCCTCGCGGAACGGTCGTTGACTCTTCAAGGCACTGTAGTCCAGCGCACCGTTCCTTTAACCTGTGTTAGTACCCGTGGCCAACAACCTCTAACTGCCATGTACCATGGACTTAAAGCACCACCTCTGCAGCATGTGACACTGTAGACCACGCCCACCCGCCACTCTGTTCTTGTGGTTTTGTGATATGAATGCCTAAGTGAGGATCCCAGCAGGACACAGATGGCAAAAAACAGAGATGACTGCAGAGAGTTCAGTGAAGGAATCATTTGGAAAGGTCTGGGTAGGATTAAGGGAAACTGGAAGGGAAGGTGAAGGACCTAAGGGCTAGCAATGGGGAAGGCTTTCCCACCCTTAGGCCTGAAGAGACAGAAGAAATTGCAGCTATGGGTGCACAGTAGGAACTGTTGTCTTTGGTAGAGGGGCATAGCCACAAACAATCCACAGTCCGGCAGGAGAAAGCCAGAGGTCAGTCCACAGAGCTCAGCCTTCCAGGCCAGCAGAAGGGTAGAAAGCAGCTTTGGAGGGGCAAATGGAGAATATCCAGCACATACTTTCTTCTGATGCTTCTACCTCTCTGGTTATTCTTTCTCTGGCTCCTTTTTCTACCTCCTCTTTCTATGTTCACTTCTTAAAACCTGTGTTTCCCAGGGCTTGGTCCTAGAACCTCTTGCCTTCTCAATTCATCTTCCCTGTGTGAGCTATCAATTTTCAGGGATTCTACCTTCACCTAATTCAGGCATGTCCAACCCGCGGCCCAGGACAGCTTTGAATGTGACTCAACACAAATTCTTAAAATATTACAAGATTTTTTTTCTTACCTTTTTAAAAGATCATCAGCTATCATTAGTGTTAGTGTATTTTATGTGTGGCCCAAGACAATCCTTCTTCCAGTGTGGCCCAGGGAAGCCAAAAGATTGACACCACTGACCTAATTGCTGATATTTTCTCTAACTCCACCTTTGAGAATTTTCTGGCACTTTCCACTCACGTCCAGCTGCCTGTTGGATATCTCCATAAATACTTTGAACTAAGTATGTGCAAAGTGCAACTTATTAGCTGCCCTGTAACCTTCTCCACTCACCAAATCCTATCCTCTGTGTTCCATTTCACTATCCACCCAGATGCTTCATCCAGAAAACCAGGAGTCATTCTTTTGGCTCCCTTCTCACTTCTCACATCTAACTCGTTGGTCATTAAGCACAGCTAATTCTAGCCCCAAAATATCTGTCAAATTCATTCCCTCCTCTCTGTCCACACTGTCACAGCTTCAGCACTTGCCTTGACACTCCCGTGGGATTTTTGATAACAGCACGCCAACTGGTGCCTTGACCTTCATCCCACATGCCTTTATGATTCCCACACTACAGCCAAGGGGCGGTTTCTGAAATGCAACTGTGATCGTGTGTCTCCCCTGATTAGAGTTCATCCACAGGCTACAGGCTTTTCTGTTTCTCAAAAGTTCCACATAACCCTGTGTCCAGGACTTTGCTCATGTAGATCTGCCTAAAATGTTCTTTTCAACCCCACCCACTAATCCTCCCTGCAAATAAGCCCTCCTTTAGCTCAGTAGCTTTTACTTAGTTCTCAGGTTAATCGTCACTTCCGCAGAGAACCCTGCTTAGACTCCAGGCTATGTCAGCTTTCCTAACACATTCTCTCATCACCACCTCTCTCATTACAGACTCTTGTATTGTCCTTCACAGAGGAGAGCTTACACTAGTATAATTAAGTAATGATTAGTGTGACTATTGATTTAAGGTCTGCCTGCCCCCTTTCTATACTATAAGCACGACGAGGTCAAAAAAATGTGACTCATCCCCCTAGAGCCTTCATTACATATCTTGTCCTTTTTGTCTGTGACCGTCTTCCATGAGCCCCTTTCTGTGGTGTCCTGTGCTGAGCAGCCTCCTTCATACGGAGGGGACACGGTGACCACTCTCCTCACAGATTGTGGAACAGGTATGCTACGAGAAGGAGTGGGGTCACCACAGAGAGAGAGCACTGCTATGATTTGGGTATTCTTTAGTGAAGGGGGGAGAGGGGTGGAAATGAGAGGACCAGCAGGAGAGACATTAAAAGGGTAGAATCCACAACGTTGGTTACCAACCTAGCGTCTGTCCCGCAGTGAATGCTGAGTAAGTATTTATCAAATACATGAATGACGGCATGAAGGGAAGGAAGGAAGAGAATTCTGCTATAATGAGGCGCACTAGGTCTTTTTAAATCTAGCTAATTCTCCCTCCACCAAAACCATTTTCCATGCCACTGACTTTCTAACAAAACAGGGTACATGGTCCTGCGGAATAATCTACATTCTGGATTTAGCGAATTGTTTCCTCCTCGGATTATTTTATTCCATCTAGTATTTGGAATTCTTGCTGTTCCTGGGCCAGCAGTCATTTTTCCATTATTTGCCTGGGAATATCCCACCCACCAGTCAGTACCCGGCTCAAAAGCTGCTCTTACCTTTATGAAATGTCACCTGATCGTTCCAGAATCAATCCTCATTCCTTCCTCATTTCTCTTACTATGTTACCCAAACCTATACCTTGTAAATTTATTTAGCCTTTATTTCATTTGGCTTTGCACTGCATTGTTTTTTTGACATAGCGATGTCTTGGTAGAGGTGCTGGATAATCTCCTTCAGGAGCTTGCTAATATCCTAAAATCATGTTACAGCAAGACTTTAGACTTGCTTTCTTTAGTCATCAGACTGTTCTACAAATGTATCGAGACAAAGAGTTGGTTGATGAAACTTGGTTGCTAAATACAGCTTTAATTTAGGTCCCAATATTATGTTTGCAATGTAAACATGGGACTAAATTTTGCCATATATTTTTAATAAGATGGGTGGGCTACTGCATCAGGGCAGCCCAGGCCCTTAAAGCTGGCCTTTCCTGCTATGGGTCGATAAACCACTGACCCTGTAAAAAGGGAGGGCCCCGACCTTCTCTGCAGAGTAGCCCAAGGCAGCCGGGTATACAGTGGCGTGGAGACTCCAGGCTGTGCTCCACCCAGAAGGTCTGGAGATGGCATTGAAGTTTACTGAGGTTTTACCCACACCTCATGAGGCTATATAAAATTCCACGCCTTTTGGGAAAAACAAACCTGCTTCCAATTCTATCCCCAGAACCAGGAAGTCGGTCCTTTGACTAATGCAACCTGTGTCCTTCACTGTTAAGATCACTGAGAGCAAGGATCTTGTTTTATGCATACCTCCCACCCCCTACGTTCCAGTATCAAATAGTGAATAGAATTTAAGGAAAGCCAAATTTTAAATAATCCTGATGTGGTGAATTATTTTATCAAAATAAATTAACTATGCAGTTGACTCTTCAGCTTTAATGAAAAGTAGTTGGTGTAGCTAATAAGCAAGGAAAATTAGCAGAGCTTTAACCAATTCTGCATGAAGCTTTGTCACCCATTCAATAGCTGATGTAGCTGGAGTCGTAGATGGGTTCCTGCAGTTTTTGACTAAATCTGCTGTATAAATGAAAAATATTTTTCAAATAAAATGTAAAGTTCTAAAGTGAACAAAAATGAAAAATATCCTCAGTGTCTACTTTTGGGAAAGAGAACATTTTATTAATACTAGATATTCCCCCAAAATTCTTTGCACTGATGCAAAGTGGTCATTCTCTATACTTAATACCCTTATTAATATGGTGTAAATATTGCAGTCATTTCCTATATCTCATTGATTTAAATGTTCATTTTCCATTTAAACGCAATGTTTTGACCATTTAAATAGCAGTTACCTGAGTACACCCAGCATTATATGCACTTTCATTGACTATTTTTAGATTCACTAATTGACATTTTTGCTGTATTTATTTTTTTGCACTATCTCACTCTCTTTATATATACAAGGACTGTCTGGGAAGTATCCAGCCATGTAATATGAAAAATAGAGGCATTTGTGGCTGCATTTTTTTCTGGACAGCCCTCATATAAATATATACATTTGTATGTGGAGATTTTATACACACACACACACACATACACACAGACCCACATAGACACAGATACACACCCAAGGGCACACATACACACACACACACACACACACACACACACACACACAGAGTATGTATGTGTATATATGCATATATAGAGTATATATGTATATAGTATAGAACATTTTATCTGATAATGATAATTTTATATGAAATCAGATAGCTATACAAGATGTCCATGAACTCTAGAATCATAAGTGAATATGTGAGGGCTGTCTGGAAAAAATCCATCCATAAATGCTTCTATTTTTCATATTCCATGGCTGGGTACTTTCTGGACAGCCCTCATACATAATGTCACAAATATCTTCAACTTGAAAAAGAGTAAAACAGTACTGTCTGTTCCCAGACTGTAGGGACCCCTTAGAGATACCAGAATCACTTTAGATAACATTTTTGTTTCGCTTCATCATTTTATTAATGTTTGTCACATTCTCTGAACGCCATCCACACACCCATCAATAAGAATGAACTTCTGATGCTGGATGATGAAAAATAATGTTGACAGTTATGAAAGGAATAACAAATTTGCTTCTCCTCCTCGCCCCCCCCGCCCCAAAGTTGTCATTCGTTCTTCCTTAATAGACACTACAGATGACTGGAGTGACTTCGGGGAGGCATTGTTGCATTGGGGAGCAGTTTGCAGGAGAATAATGAAATCAGAGCTTTATCGTTTCCTCTACTGCCCTTGCTGTTTGCTTCCACTCTGGCTGCCTGGATCCCTAGGGAGGTCCTGTCACCCAGGAGATTCAGAAAACATTCTTTCCAGGATGTCACAGTATCTTCCAGACACTCTTTCCCAAGAAAAGCAGCTGTGTGCTGCAGCAAACACCGTGCCTGGTGTGTTCACAGCTCCCCTTACCAGGGTGGGTGGGACCTGGTGGCTGGACGGAACCCTGTGCTCTCCACCGTCCCAGCCTGAACGTCACCCTCCTGCCGTCTCTCTGTCGCCTCCTCCGGATCTGAGGGCATTCTGCGCTTCTACCTCTGTGATCCTGGCGCTGCCTTTCCCCTCCGGCCACCTGGATGCACGGGGAAACCCTACAACCACGGGAGCTACGGTAACAGTGGTAACAGCTAAAACCACCCTCAATTCCCACTCCCATTTTTTTTTTTTTATTAAATTTCAGCCACTGGAGTGTGTGTGTTCTGAAGTTGTTCTGCTATAACAACCCCTACTCAGTGACCCAGGCCAACAGCCCATTTGCTTTAAAACCAGCATTGCTGCAGGCTGTCTCGCTCCCCCTCACACGGAAAGACTGGGGTACAGCACAAGACCTTGCAGAAAACAGAAATGCTCCACTCCGCGTCTCCCTGAGGGGGAATATCCGCCAGAAGTGCTGGCTGTGACTGCGTTTAATTAGGGCTGCCAGACGTAGCAAATAAAAATGCAGGATGGCCAGTTGAGTTTGCCTTTCAGGTAAACAACAAATATTTCCTTAATATTTAAGTATGTCCCATGCAATATTGAAGATTTATTTATACTAAAATACTATTCGTTGTTTATCTGAAATTCAGAGTCAACCGTGTGACCTGTATTTTACCTGTCAACCCCATTATAATGTTCACAAACTAAATGAACTGAAGAGTCTTCCCTGCCAGGTACTGAGAGGGTCTGCAGTTCTGCAAGGTGGAGGAACACAAGTACTGCTGGGCACATTTGCTGCAGCAAAGAAGTGATCAGACGTGTGGTATGCTCTGCGTTAGGCATTAAGTACATGCCATCCGTGCCTCCCAGAGTGCCTCCCTCAAAGTCTAGGCAATGATTTCCAAAGCAGTAAACATGGAAATTCACTCACACCCAAATTTGGGGGTGGGGGTGGGGTACAGGGAGAACATCCAGAACACCAAGTCCTGCCTGCTGTCGCCAAGGAAAAAACAAAAATAAACCATGACCAAAACAAATAACTGCAAATGTGCTTTCCTGAACAGAAGAGTAATTTGTAGGGAAGGTGAATTATATGAAAACTTGCCCTTGTAAAAAGGAGAGGCTCCAGAGAGCCTTCTATTCTCTAACTTCTGCCACTCACACAAACTGCACCCAGGCCCCAACCTCATTGCTTCAAAATGCATCATCCTTTACTTCGGCTGACTCAGCAGCCTGCAGTGGACTACTTTCAGTTAACTCGGTGGTATATTTTAAACCACCATAAGCACTATTTTGGCCACCTAAATTACACACACGTGTGCACTGAAACACTCTTATATTTACCACACAATTCAACTGAATGCCTCTAATGGGCAAAATGCTGTGCAAGCCACAGGGCGAGGATGACGGTGGGGGCTGAATCAGCACAGTCCTGCCCACAGAGAGCTTGGAATCCCTAAAGAAAGACTCACGAAGACAAGTTTCCAAGACCAGGAGTACCAAGACCAGCTGTCCAGGGAAATCAGTTTCGTGTTTGGGAAGGGAGGAGTGGAGGCAAGGGGGTAGGAATGAGAAGGAGGTGGGAAGTATGCATGCCAGACTTCCGTCCATATTATAAAGTGATTTATGGATGGATGCAAAAGGAATGTCAATGTATTATTTAGACCGCATATCTAAATAATAGATGTTAAATTGAATCCAAAAGTAGTAAAATGTCATGGGCTATGGCACTATGTGGGTCAATAGAGGAAAAATCAATTTATGAATGGATGAACAAGATTTGATTTACATTTAGTGATGAAGGCCCATTTCAGACAGTCTAAATCTACAGATGGAAGCATGTGAAAATTTTGTCTTTGAGTACATAATATTATGACCTTTCTTATTTAAGCAAAATTCCACACACTGGAGGATATGCTAATAATGTTAAATGCTAATAAGTAAGATCACTATTAAACAAAACATAACATGTTTTTTCTTTGAAAAATGTGAATCCTGACCCAGAAGTGAATGTACAGAGGGTGCCAAATAATGTACACACATTTTAAGAAAGGAAAAGACTGTATTAAAATTGTAATATTCAATATATACTGATAACAAAAGATGAAAGCAAGAAGTCAGATTTGACTTCTACAATTACAAGAGGTGCTCAAAGCGGTCACCATCAGTATTTATTTAATACAATACATAGATAACATCTCTTATATTTGAAGGATGAGGCCCCACCATAGTTATCTGATTCAGCTGATGATTCTGCTGACTCGTTTTCCTGTAATAACCTACTCCCACTGCCTGAAACTAGTGATGCTTCTGCTGATTTATTTCATCTGTAATAACCCGCCAATGCATTAGGACCACCAATCAAAAGGCAACATGGTTGCTCCTTTAAGCCTGTAAGTGCTATAAAAGAATAGGACCAGAGGGAGTCTGCCATGGCTCTGCCGGCTGAATAAAGAACCCCTTCCTCTTCTGTCTTTGGTGTTTGGGTGATTCTTTCTCTCTGCCGTGCGTAAATTCCTGTAACATAATGTGTATACATTTTTTTTAGCACCCTGATATAGATTGCTCTTTTGTCATTCTCCCCAAAGACTGTTGGGATATGCAGTTACCACCAGGTAGCTAGGTCATGTCACTGTCCCACAGAAAACCTTCCAAATCAGCTCCCTCTTTGACTCCCAGCACTTACACTACCCATCTCCCTGCCAACCTCCCCACGTGCTATTCTGCTTATTTCACCACTTCAGGCATACTTCAGGCTTCTCTCAGCCCCCAGAATACGCCAATCACGGTCCTACTACAGAGCTTTTTGCGGTTTCCTCTGTATGGAACGTGCTGTTCATAGTTCTCACCATGGTTTCTTATTGTAATAAAGATCTCAGCTCAAATCTCACCTTCCCACCTTGTTCTGTCGAAAGTAGCACACCCACCCAAAGCAATCTTTATCACATTTTGGTATTGTCTTCATAACTCCTAAAATTATCTACAGAATTATTATTTATTAAATGTTTCCTTGTGTTTTGTCTGTCTTCCCAATAAGGACAAAAGTCTTATTTCTCTTGGTCACTAAAGCATCCCCTGGACTAGGGACCAAGTAGATGATCTATAAAAAAATCTATTGATTGAACAAATTTTATCTACAGATAAACCCAAAACAGTGCTTTTCAACATATTTATATTAGAAAGGACATACATATTAGTGATGGGGAAGAAATCCCAGACTGTTCACTTTTCAGAAATAACGAAGAAAAATTTATTTAATCACCTCTAATAATGATTTTATGTTATTTCTTGGGAAGCATCCCCATGTTCTAGAAAATCTAAAAACTAGGAGAGGAATGTTTACTATTCCTGACTTTCAGTCTAAATTTTTCTTCACTTCAAATATGTTTATAGAATTTCGATAGAGAAGACCCCAAGGACTGGCTCTCTGACCATTTTCACCATTGGAAGACAGCTGCTTTGACCCAAATTTTATGTGCTTTTTTTCTTGGTACAAGGAAACACACCTGTAAGTGCATTTTGATTCCCAATATTTCTAGGTCCACAGTATTATCTCCCCTTGCCTTTCATCTCTTGAGTCTGCACACCTTCCTTGTTCTTTTTTAGCACTATAACCAAACTCCTGCACTTGCCCTGGCTTTTCACCCACACTAACACACCACCTTGATTTTCATATGACCCATTTGCTTAACACATCAATGGAAGCCTTTTATCATAATCTTCCATGGAGTCAGCAGTGAGTATGTGTTGAGATTTAGTACTCCTCAAGGGCAAGGAGCATGTTTATATACAGTAGACTCTCAGTTAACTGGCACCTATGGGGATTGGTAGATGAAGAATAAATTTAGTTTCTGGTTGTTTGAGAGTTACTATTAAAAACAGGTCTAACTAATACTATACACCATACTGTACCATATTATACCATAAACTCTGTATTGCCTTGATATTAATATTGAAATATAGTAATTAAAAGTAGATTAAGATAAATAAAGACAAAGTTAACTTAATGTAACACAGTTTTATTGTAAAAACAGCTTGGTGAATGCAGTGTGCAATTTTAGTTAAGTGGCAGTCAATAAACTTTTCAACTTAATGAACTTCACTAACTTAATGTTTTTAACTTTAAGTAACTTAGAAAAAAACACACATACCCACTTAAAACTGTTATAGTAGGGGTAGAGATTTTACTGGATAGATATTACATCAGAATCATCAGGATCTGATGGTGTAGCTAGGACAGAATTAGGAGAGATGGATGTGGGTGGTTTTGGATGTACATCAGTAGATGAGCAAACTTGTGTGCAGCTTTTTTGAAAAATGAGTGAATATCAGCTTGCTTTGAGGCCCTTGCATTTTTGAGATTATATTTTTTCTGAAAGCTCAGAATTGTCTCATCAAATTTGATCATTTTTGTCATAAAGTCATGCCTGTAAAACATTTTTGCATTCTGTATCACTCCCCGATCCATTGGTTGGATCAGACTTGTGACATTAGCTGAAAGATAATGTACAAAAATGTTGCCATTAATGGGCCCTTCTACAGAAGGAAGTGTGCAACAGTTATCCAGGAGCAACAGAACTTTATTATTCTATGGTATTCCTTTCTTTCGTAAATTTTCTTTAACGCTGGGGACAAACAAATCATGAAACCACTTGGTAAAATTTTCTACATCCATTCAACTGTTACTTTGTGCATGATAATGTACGGGAAGGTTAGTTATGCCTTTAAACACCTCGTTTTAGCAAATCTGCCGCCCGCATACGACTTTACCTAATGATTTCCCGATGCATTTGCACAAATGAGCATGGTTATATGCTCTTTATTTAGCTCGAACCTCTGAGCTACCTTCTTATTACCACCAGCCAAAGTAGAATTGGGCAGATACTTCCACATTAATTCAGTCTCATCTGCAGTATAAATCTGCTCTGGGGTCAAGACATTTTCTGCAACCAATTCACTAAACACATCACAAAATGAGATTGCAGCCTCAAAATCAGCCTATTTCTGCTAACCTGACAACTCCAGCTTATGGATGCCATGATGAACCTTGAATCAGGTAAGCCAGCCACTTGAAAATGAACATTGACTTTATGTTTATTTCCTCATGGACTTCTCTCACTTTTTTCTTGCACATGGGTCCAGAAATACAACCACCCTCAGACCTTTTCAGTAAAAACTACTCACACCTAGTCAATCACTTCCACTTTGTGTGTATGAAGAGTATGATGCTTCTCCACACTTTTGTCACTCTCCAACTTAACATAAAACTCCTTGATCTTCTGAGACTGAGCCTTAATGTCATAGATCATTGATGAACTGACATTAAATTCTTCCATGAGCACTACACAACTCTCACCTTTCTAAAGGTGCTTGCACATTTCCATTTTCTACTTGAGGGTAAGCATTATTTATGACGCGACCAGCACAGGGAGAACAGAACCAGAGAGGAGAAAATGGAGAATTAAAAACATACACACACACACACACACACACACACACACACACACACACACAGACATAGCACAGCTGGGACCGGTGGTTCCCTGTGCTCTGATGGAGACACAGAGACCCTTCAGGTCTGCAGCGGGTTTACTTTATATCCCAAGAACAACAGAGGTGTAACTTCTTTATTGCAAAACAATGTTGCCGAACTCCATCCTTTCCTCCTGAGTCAACACCTTCGTGATTCCTCTGCCTCACAGGCAATGCTGCTTCCCTCCTTCCCCTTAGCCAGCCAGAAACCACACCCTGAGTCGTGTCCTTGCTCACCAAGTTCTGGGCTGCCTTGCAAGACCCTTGACTTTTGGACTCCAAGTACACAGGTAGCCTTGCTAAACCTGTTTTCTCAATGGACCTGGCTTCTGGCTCAAATGCTGCCCACAGGTTTACACTTACTTGAGACCTGTTGGAGCACACTTGGGGTTGAGTGAGAACGCAAAATATGAATACTAATGATAGATCCCAAACAAGTGGTATGTTGACACACGGTGAATTGAGGCAGTGGGAGAAAAATCATGTGGTGTGCAAAGCATGGGCTTATTCTCAGTGCGGCATGCCGCACGTCAAGTTTTAACTTACCTTTCTGCTAGAAATTTATTTAATTTTAATTTTAATTTAAAATGAGCTTGTCCAACCCATGGTCCATGAGCCACATGCAGCCCAAGATGGCTTTGAATGTGGCCCAAGACAAATTCATATGCTTTCCTAAAACGTTACGAATATTATGCCTGGACCTTTTCTTCTTTTAGCTCATCAGCTATTGTTAGGGTATTTTAGTGTGGCCCAAGACAAGTATTCTTCCAGTGTGGCCCAGGGAAACCAAAAGATTGAACACCCTTGATTTAAAGTATTATTATCTTTATTTTTTCACCAGCAGCTTGAGAGTGCCAGTTGCTTGAGTTCCGGTTAACAGAGAGTCTACTGTCATTCCCTCGGTGCAGCACTGCAGTCTACAAAACCGGGACAGTGGGTATAGTCAGCCCACCGAGGGCCTCCCTGCATCTAATGTGTGAGCTTCCAGCTGTCTTGTTACCTTGAATAATCTTTTCAATGGAGAGCACACAACCTTGGCATAAATAAATAATCTTAAAAACTTTAAACATAAAGACTGCTAATAGTTTCATCTTCCTCCCTCCCACTACTCTCTTGGCACTCGTAACATGATTTGTTGCAAATCACAGATCAGATTATCTGGAGCCAGGAAGCCAATCAATAGCTAATTGATTCTGGAAACAGTTAGCCATCAGCTTTGCACACATGCAGGCTCCATAGCAGCCACCGATTCAAGCTGCCCGCAATGAGAAGAGAGGCCGATGGTGGAACTCAGCCCTTCCATCCCCAGATTCTTCCCTGGGCCCCACCAGGTCCTCGCAAGAAACACTGGGGAACGCGTGAGGATGGTTTGTGACGACAAAGATCACTAGGTGTAGGGTGTCGCGTCTTTTATAGCAGGCCTGCTCTCCGGCTGGGGAGGTGTCACCTGATCCCTCAGGCCCTCCCTGTAAACACCGCCCTGAGAAGTGGCTGGGGAAGGGGCCGAGGGCCTTGCACTGCGGACACACCGGGAAGAGCGTGCAGAGACCGGCATGGCGGATCACTTCTCCCAGCAAAGTCAGAACCAGTCTCAGAGGACCTGGCCCAGAGAGTTCTGCCACCTAATAGGGAAGAGCCCTTTCTGCCCACAGGCTTGCTCTTGAGGACCCAGGATTTGAAAGGGTGGAAGTGAAGTGTTGGACCCTGCCCCTTCTGGTCTTGAGGGATGGCAGGAGGTGATAAGAGGAAGCAGGAAGGGAGAAGTGAGATGTGCTTCCTCAATATGAAGGTAAGGACTCAGGTTAAATGTGACCAGGAGGATGCCAAGGGCATCACTGAGGACTCTGGGAAGGGCATCACCTGAGGTGTTTTCTCCACCACCACTGACCTGGGGCCCTGAGCCCAGCAGACTCAGTGGTGCAGCAGATTGGGAGGCGGGGGTTGGAAGTCAGCTTTGCAGAGCTGCTCCTGGTGCCATTATGCTGAGGCTCAGACCCAGGCAGTTCTGCAGTAAGCCCGAAGTGGGTGAGCTGGCCCTGACTTGTGTGCCAGCCAGATGCCTTGGGCAAAGCACTGCTGGGCCCAGTCATGGGGTTGCTGCCAGCCCCCATGCACCCTTTTTGCCCTCTGCCACAAGCTAGCAACACATCACTGCCTATAAGCCTTACTTTCTTCATCCACATAATAGGGCTAAGAATAGCATCATCTCATAGGCTTACATAGCCTCTTTGTACCTCAGTTTCCTCATCTGTAAAAGATAATATCTATTTCTTTTTCCCCAGTTTTATTAAGACATAATTGACATACAGAACTGTGTGAGTCTAAGGTCTGCAGCATAAGAATTTGACTTACATATATTGTGAAATGATTACCACAATAATTTAGTTAACACCCATTGTCTCACATAATATTACACATTTCAGGTGACTGTTGTAAGGATTGAATGATTTAACATGTGCAAAGCACTTAAAATAGTATGTGGCACTAATAGGCACCATATAAATGTTTATTATTTCTGGTTTTTTGTTTGTTTGTTTTTGTTGTTTTTTTTTTGTATGTGGATAGCTCCCTGACTGGGAATCGAACCCAGGCCGCAGCACTGACAGCACCAGCGCCAAAGCCTTAAGCCACTACACCACCAGGGAACTCCCTGTTTATTATTTCTGTTATTCTATTTGTAAGTTTGGTTTGCTCCATCAAAACTTCTTCATGAAGTATTGCACTTAGGAAATGAAAAGATTTAAGTGGTGTGGAATTATAGCCTTTTAGAGCTGAAACATTTTTAAAAATTAATCAAGCCCACGCTTTTGTGTTATAAATGAGAAAAACAGGTTTCAAGCAGCATACCCAAGCTCAGCCAGCCCATACTGGCAGGGCGGGGGCTGCAATCCAGCTCTCTCCAACACATCTCAATGTGCTTGCTGCTGATTAAATACAGCCCCAGGTGTCAGTGGCTCTGATCAAGCCGGAGCCATTGCTGCCACAAACTTGGGTAGAGAACTCAGAAACATATGGAAGAATTTGTAAATTACCGCCCCCGCTCCACACACACACCACCACCATCCCATTGTCTTTGGCTTTGTAATACCTACGAAAACCTGATTCTTTAATCACATACTGTCAAGAGCTGTTAAAGAGCTCCACCCCTGTGCTCCATGCGTGACAACTTTGAGTGGAGTTCTAGGGATTAAACAGGAAAGTTCTTCCCAGTTCTTCCCAAGTGAATTCTGTCTGAAACACATCTTAATTCTCTCCAAGAAGTCTCTTGTCCAGGAGAGTTTATGTGACCTTATGCTAAGGTCATAGCGTGCTTCTCTCTCAGCAGCTGGATATTAATCAGTCATTGATCTTTGAACTCCGCTTTTCAGACTGCTGGGCTGACAAAAAAAAAGCATTTGTCTTTTACAGTGCTTTCTGCAAAACAAAACAAAACTTCTTCATTCTTTCTTCTCCTTTGTCACTGCCATCACTCCAAGATGGACCCTTTTCCATACTGGGTGATTTAACACTGAGGTGCCATAGTGGATCATATTGGTGACTGAAAACCAGGTTCCAGCCATGGCTCTGCCATTAATTTGCAGGGAAGTGCTTTTGGGGAAGTTACTGACCTCCTCTAAGCAGAGATGTGCTTAGTTGGTACACAGAAGCAAATTTTGTGCATCTCTTCCCAACTCTGTGCTCGGGACACTGTTTTGGTAGCTTGGAAATGGTCCTGGTGATGCTTTACACCATGGAAATCGGCAAACGCTACAAATTAGGATCTCCCTCATTCCCCAAGCCGGTTGGTAAATATTTATCAGCACATCACTGCATCTAAGCCTTAGTTTCTTCATCTGTGTAATGGGAATGACAATAGTTGTTACGTAGAGTTGCTATGAGAGTTAAATAAGGTAATGCATGTCAACGCCCAGAAAGCATGGGACACAGAGTACTCAATGTCATTGCTGTTATTATCTACTAGCCTAGTAGTTCCATTCTAGCCCACCACTCATTCACTCAAAAACATTATATTCAGCCCTACCATGATTCAGGTAAATCTCTCTACATTGTTATTTCCCATAACTTCCCTACTGCCTACAATAATATCCCCCACTCCCAACTATACAGTAGACCTATTCTGGATCATAGGAATGAGGGGAGAGAAGGAGAGGGGATGTGAGTGAGAGGAAGGGGAATATACAATAAACACGGCACTAAATACCTGCTTCACCATTTCAGGGGCTGGATTTTATTCCTGACTCCTCCTAATTCTTTGTTGCCCTGGAACTGTGACATTGTCTACATGCCTCTGTTTATGCATCAGCAAAACAGGGGCAGATGCACCTGTGTGTGCACAAGCGCAGGTGCACGCACGCACACATGTGCACGCGCAGGCGCACTGTGCGACATCACCATCACCACCACCATTGCCCAAGGTGAGAGAGTTCTCAGGTTTAGATTGTGACGGTCAAAACTTCTCCCGTGACAGGTACTGCCTGCCACTCAATCCCTCAAGGATACTCTACAGGCCTTTTGCTGCCTTTTCTATTTCCTGAGTGGCTTTCAGTTTTTCTTGTCTGTCAACATCATCACCTCCTGATGGAAGAAGGGAAAGGTTACCCTGAGACTGCCCACGAGATGACAAAAGGCTACTGAGCCTCAAGGTGTACAAAGCAAACTTAGCCCTGAGCTGACCCAGTACTTTTTGGTTTGCTGGCTTCAGCAAATCTGCTTTGGGATTTGCTATGAGCTCCAACAGAGTAGTAGGAAGAAGATAAAACTATTAACGATCTTCTCTTTGGATGTGTGCAAGGATAGTTATTTATGCCGGCATTCTGACTCTTCCTTGAAAAGTGGGAAGGGAGAGGTGATTTTCTACTTGCTCTTTCAACTTCTCCTTTTTGCCCACGTCCTCAGCACAACTTACCTAACTCTCCCCTGATTGTCCAGCTGGCCTGCTGCTGAGCGTTTCTCCTCCCTGACGCTCTCTCAAACGCACAGACCTCAGCTAGGCCACTTGGCTTCCCCCAGTTCACTTCCTCCAGACACAGACGAATCTCTCCGCTCAGTTCAGTGCAACAGAGTTTGGATATTTTTAGAAAAAGCTTTATTAGGAACCTAAAGCTTTTCGGCTGGAATCAGCATCTTTCAGAAATTTGCCAAAATGACCGACACAAAGGGAAAGAGGAGAGGCACCCACTGTCTGTTCTCTAGGCCTCTCAGAAAACACAGAGTTGTTCCTTTGGCCACATACGTGCGAATCTGCAAGAAAGGTGATATTGTAAACATCAAGGGAACGAGCCCTGTTCCAAAAGGGACACCCCCCAAATGTTACCCAGGCAAAACTGGAAGAATCTACAAGGCTACCAGCGTGCGGTCGGCCTTGTTGTAAACAGACAGGTTGAGGGCAAGATTCTTGCCAAGAGAATTAATTATGTATTGAGCATATTAAACGCTCTAAGAGCCGAGACAGCTTTCTGAAACGTATGAGGGAAAGTGATAAAAAAAACCAAAACCAAAACAAAAACGAAGAAGAAGACGGCGACGACGACGAAGGCTGGCAGAGGGAAAGGCTCCTGGGTTTAGCTGAAGTGCCGGGTTTGTGAGGACCAATGGAAAAGAACCGGTGCTGCTGGGGCCCACGCCCTATGAAGGCATGACATGACAGTTGTCAAAAAATAAAAGACCTCTGTGCTGCTTAAAAAAATAAAAACCTAAAGGGCAAGCCAGTATTGAGCTGGCATTCACCAGTATGAGCTTACTGGTCATAAGGATATCGAAACTCTGCAAGGGGCCTGATCTTCTATATAAAAGACCCTAAAGACTCTACCAACAAAATGCTGTCAGCGGTGAATTTAGTAAAGATACAGGATACAAAA
The DNA here is from genome assembly GCA_004026885.1 of Lyroderma lyra. NCBI lineage: Eukaryota > Metazoa > Chordata > Mammalia > Chiroptera > Megadermatidae > Lyroderma > Lyroderma lyra. The sequence continues at coordinate 50,948 of PVJL010007370.1, read as the reverse complement.
TCAACATACAAAAATCAGTAGCGTTTCTTTACACTATCTGAAAAAGTATCTGAAAAGGAAATTAAGAAAGCAATTCCATTTACCATAACATCAAAAACAATAAAACATTTAAGAGTAAATTTAATCAAACTGTACGCTACACTGAAAACCATAAAACACTGAAGAAAGACATGGAAGAAGGCACAAGTAAATGAAAAGATATCCTGTAGTCATAGATTAAACTAATATTAAAATATCCGTACCACCCAAAGTGATACACAGATTAAATGCACGCTCTTCCCGGTGTGTCCGCAGTGCAAGGCCCTCGGCCCCTTCCCCAGCCACTTCTCAGGGCGGTGTTCGCAGGGAGGGCCTGAGGGATCAGGTGACACCTCCCCCGCCCGAGAGCAGGCCTGCTATAAAAGACGCGACACCCTACACCTAGTGATCTTTGTCGTCACAAACCATCCTCACGCGTTCCCCAGTGTTTCTTGTGAGGACCTGGTGGGGCCCAGGGAAGAATCTGGGGATGGGTCCACGTGGCTCTGTGTCCTGGTGCGAGTGGCAGCTCCTTACAAATCTTAGTTGAATTCTTCTGATCAGCTCACAGAACCTAGAAGCACCTGGTGGTCATGCCCCTTCTTCCTTGGATGTGCCCGTCTTTCTTTAGACCTCAAGGTAGTTGGTTGGGTGCTACCTCAGGTCTCTGACGGGATCAAGAAAAGTTGTGAATTTTCAGATTTCCTGGCAGATTATCACTTATTTCATTAAGGCCCAAAACATTAAAGAGAAAGACCATGGTGAAATAACAGAAGAAAACGATTCAGCAGTAAACAGATAAATTTGAGAAAAACCATCAAATAACAAGAGAAAACTCTTGGATATTTAAAAATACGCTAAAGAGTGAACTGAGGGGGGAATGAGTACCACAGGTGACTCCTTAGAATTGCTTTTCAATAGAATCCTTTCTGACTTATATAATTCATAACCACGTCCATATATGACTTTGATAAAAAAAAAACTTTAAAATTATAGAAGACATGCAAAATTGTATTTGTCACTAAGTCACGAGCAATAATCAAAGCATCCCAATCACATGTTTTGGTAGCTGGAATAGTTTGGGGGCAAAGCATCAAAACCACAAAACCCAAATCTTCTACTGCGATCATTTGAATCAGCTCCTCTCCAAGAAACAGAAATTATAAGTCTGGGAAGTGCTGGCTCATTGTAAAGTTGGCATTTCTAGGCCTCCTCTTTACCTCTTCACTGACTGAAAAAATGGAGTCGCTTGTGGCACCAAATTGGCATCTAAGAGTATCCTGAAAATTAGTATTCACATAATAAATGGCCTGAGAGGAGCCATACAGCGCAGGTCGCACAGGACTTTGCAAGGAGAGGGCTCCTACTGCTTCCAGAAATGGGGAGAGTTGCTGTCACAGCCAACGTTTCCTCAGGTCAGAAGCTTCTTCCACTGGGTCAGCAGCCTCCCTAATTGCAAGCCTCCCCCTTGACAAAGCAAGAAGAGTTTTCTATTGCAAAGCTGCCGCAGCAAGGGCTTTCCGCACACAGATGTGTTTCTAACCACAGCCCGTGAAGAAGAAAGAAACATTTTCTTTGGGCAGGAAGAACATTCTTCCTGGGCGTAAGAAATTGTATTTTCTATGAGCACGTACGGAAGAGCAGTTTGCACCGCTGCTAATTAGCTGTGTGGTTGGAAGTTAAGAATATGGGAATTTTCATGTTTATGTTAATTCACCACATGCACATATTAAAACTTGATTTTCTCCTGTTAAAGAAGAGGAAGAAGAGTGTGGGCTCTGTGGCCAGGTTGTCTGGGTTCAAATCTTGCCTCTTTTCTTCTTAATGATGTGACTTGGGGAAAACGGCTTAGCCAGTCCGTGTGTCTGATATTTTCATCTGTGTAATGAGGATCGTAAGGCTGTAGAGAGGGCTCAGTCAGTAGTTGCCTGCAAAGAGCTTAGGGTAGGGTCTGGCTCATAGAGAGCACTGAGCAGGTACTACCTACAACTATTTCGGTGGTGAGCTTTCCACATCTGAATTGCTTGTGATGCATGAGGCATTCGGTGGCAGTCAGCAGAGGTCCTGCAGGGAATTTGCTAACTGGAGACTTCTTCGAAACTTTCCTCAAGCCTTGTTCTACGCATCTCTTACATCTGGCTCTTCCTGTATTATATCCTTTTGTAATAAACTGATGATCTAGTAAGTAGAATGTTTCCCTGAGTGCTGTGAGCTTCTAGCAAATTAATCAAATCCCAGAAGAAGGGGTGTGGGAACCTCTAATTTATAGCCAGTTGATGAAAAGCACAGGTGGACTTATGATCGTAATCTGAAGCAAGGGGTGGGTGTGGGTGGGGGCATGACACTCTTTGGGACTGAGACCTTAATCTCTGGGATCTGATGATACCTCCAGGTAGTATCAGAACCGAGCTGACTGCTTGGTGCTGTTGGAAGCCATACATCCATCACCCCATGGCTTTGAAAGCCAGCTCCACACTTCTGAAAGATGGACAACCAGTGACCTCAGTTCCTTGGCTGGAGGCTAACCAACCCCTAAACATGCCCTCTTCTGAAAAACCAGCTAATCCCTGAACTGTTTTCCCAAAACTCTATAAAATTAGCAGGAGAGGAGCCCAAGTAAGTCCACCAGAGAACCAAGCTTTACCCATAGGGCTTACATGCCTCAATGCTCCTCCTGGCAAACTTGTCTTTATATCATGTGGAGTCCCCAGTAAACTGCTGGGGTGGCGGCATCTACCTGAGTCTAAACTTCCCCAACCTTCCAGCCCTGTGACTTAGGACAAGTTACTTAAACACTGTAAATGTCAGTTTCCTCCATATACTTCCCATGATTGCTGAAAGGTGTTCAAGGAGATCAGTGTAAAGCACAAGGCCTGGCTGGCCATCTTCTCCTCTGAAAGGAGCTCAATGAGTCAACAAACCACCAACTGGTCTTTTGACTACAGCCCTCGAACCCGTTACAGCTTGCTGACAACCAGCTCTCAAAACAAATCCGAGTACGCACGTGAAATCAGTGTGCTAAAGGATCAGGATGACCCTGTTGAACCTTAAAGATAAAAAGTCTGCTTTCTCTTGTTCCTAAATCTGTCACCTGCAATGTCATCTCATAGTGGTCAGAATTCAAAAAGTACTTTGTCTAAAAAAAAAAGGCCCACAAAAGTCTGCTCCCTTGTCTCTAATTGTCCATGCTGGAGGAAGAGGGAGAGGACTGCGATGCTTTTTAACAAGTGATTTTTTTTTTTAGCCGGGAGGATTGGAGGTGGGGCAGCAGAGCGATACCAAAGCAGTGAAACTGCTTAGCTGACAATGTAGCTGCACAGAAAATCATGTGCTGCCTAAGAACCGAGTCAATGCTGATGAAGAGGAGAGAGCACAGTCTCTGCCAGCCTGCAAGCTCTCGCAGTCAATGCCTCCTCTATGGGAGATTTGATATAACACGATGTGAGCTTTGAGTCTCTAAAAATGAGTTAGCAGATAAACTTCCTGTTCTTCCCGCGCTGTCGTCCCAGCTAAGTCCTTTCATCTGCATCTCAGCACAGCTCCCCACCACCACCCCAGTCTCTTCCCACGGAGACTCCCCTGCACTGAATCTCCCTGTTTCACACTGACCCTTCTCACCTGCCAGACCTTAGGCTCCCCACTCCCAGACTCTTTGAGCTCTTCCTCCCACGGGTGTCCTCCCCTTTATAGAAGTGCCTACCAGCTGAGCCTGGGGAAGGATGCTTCTAGAAAGCTGACCTTCATCCCCTTTCCTGTGGGGAACGCACTGGGATTCCAGCTGGTGAGTGGGCTTGCTGTCAGTCTCCAGAGGGCGGTAGGTTACACGTCCTGTGAGAAGGACAGAGAACATGTCCTGTCTGGTGGAATCCTTGCTCTGTGTGAGCAGTTTCAACTATAGTTGGACACCTCCACAAGGAACTTGGGAGATTGGGGAGGCAGTTCCTTCACCACTTTATTATTCTTGCTTTATGCAGCTGCCTCAGTACACCCCATCTCCTTTATCATTGAAGTCCCCATTTTTTCTTTTGGCGTCTTCAGCAATGATATTACTATCTCTTGGTGACAATCACAAACTTCTGTCCTGAAAAGCCTAACCTGGTTACTGCCTCTTTTGCTATCTTTGCATGCACTGCCAGACTTGTTTAATGAGAGTCCTACGCTGAGTCCCAATGGATCCCTGTAATGCCCTTCTCTCCATAAGGAAATCTCAGCTCCAAGTTGGTGTCTTTCTACCATTTATAAGCAGCTGATGCCACTTAAATCTGTAGGCCCAGGACCTTCCATGGAGAGCTCCTTCCAAATTCTTCAATCTATTTTCTATTTACCCCAACCCCCTCTGTGCACACTTGTAAACTTCAATACCTAGGTTCCCAATTTCACATAAGAATTCTGCCTACTATACAACTGAAGTTTGGTGACAGTGGCTGTAGGAGGAACCAGGACTTGGATTTATGAGCACCTTGAGTCATGCAGAATAGGTCACGAAAAGACCTCATATTTTATTCAATGATTTGGGGTGTATCTGTGGTGGGATTATAGCGTTGGTCCAAGTCCTACTCTCAAGATGCAGTGTTTAAGAGCCACCACGTGCTATAGAAAATACAGTGGTTTTCACTATGTACTATCGGCAGTAGGCCCAAAACTGTTTGAGTTAGTTCATTGGTATTGAGTACAGCTGCAGCTCTCTTTAGCATTACACATTCATTGGAAGATTTCTGGAAAACACTAGTTTGAATTTCAAATATTCAAATGTTGGCAATTCTGAGACGTCTCTGCTGGGAAGTGTCAGAGGGAAAACCAAATCCTGTACAGCTTACTTGTCATTGCCAGGATTCATCATAGTCCATGTTCTTCAGTGATTGTCAAGGAATCTTTTTCAAAGGACCCGATACCTTTCTTCAGAAGGGATTTACATTTTAAATGATGTTTTAAAAATTTCTATTTAATTACTAGTCAATTTTCGTTTTTTAGTTCCCAATTATTATTCTCAGCATAGCCTACTTACTTACTTATCATAATCTCTAAGGAAGTACATCTAGAGACATGGGATGATTTTATTTTTTTAAGGCAATTGAAGATAAATGCCAGAGACAAATTCAGTGGGAAAAAAAAATTTCCTGCTGAATGTGCCCAAAGTGGTGAACGTGCCCTAGTGTGGATAATTTTCTGCTCTACAGGCTTAGGTAAGTGATGGCCAAAGCTTGGTATTATTTCCTCACGTGAGTTTTTTCCTTCCTGTTAACAGAGTTCCAAAGGCAATCCTTTTCTAAAGAACTCTGCCTAAGTCATTCTTCACACCAGGACTGGGGGATAACATTCAAGTGTCACTTCAGTGTGATGTAATGCACGTTGTAGCACCTTGGAAAACATGCCCTACCTTCCTGCAAATAAAAAGAAGTTCAAACAAATAAAAAAATGTTGCTATCCGTGAGCTGACTATCCTCCTCACTTCGGTAGCCCCAATGATTTTCCATTTCTTTCTGTAGATGATGTTTTTATTTTTCAGTTCACTTTCCTCTTCATCCCATTATTTCAAAAAACTACCTTTAAAAATGTCCTTTAGAGCAACTTTCCTGTAATTTCTTTCCTTCCTAAGTATGTTTGCAATGCATCTCAGCTGGGGTTTTTGTCTTGAGTAGACCTTAGTGATTTATTCGCTCCCCAGTCTATTTTGTTCCAATTACATTACCAGAAAACTTTATTTCAACTGTTAATTGTGACCTACTATTAATAGTATTGCCCAGAGAATACATCTCATGTTCCTTTCTATTACTAGATAATATGCCTCATGTGCTGTCCTGTTTGTCTCCTCCTACTCCTTTCTATTGATTTAGAATGAACTTTTTTCCTTTATTGCCACCTGCCATTTAGACCCAGTTTAACCCTCAGCTTTGGGCCCAAAGTGCAGTTGAAAGAACCACGTGCATCACCAATGTAAGCAGTGAGCACCTGGAGTCTGAATTTTAGGAAATCTTGTTTTCTACCTCCTCTTCTGCTTTCAAGCTTCTAAAAATCTTACAATCTCTATCAGTCCTTCCTGATCAATCTTTACATGAGGTTTCTTATGTCCTGACAATTCTTTGCCAGGTGCAAATTCTGTGACTTGCTCCTTCTGGCATTCTCTGGCATTCAGTCTATGCCACAGGCCCTGCTGTCAGGGAGCTGACATTTTAGTGTACGAGAACTTCAGAGTGGTCACGAGGGCTGACACACACTTATGGACTAACTGGGTGGTAGGTAGCCTTGGAGGTAGTGAAAATGGTCATTTCTGTCTGGCTCCTGGAACACAGTAAGCATTCAATCACTAGGTCAATGTTTAAAAACACACAACATCTGGTAGTATATTTTTTAAAATCACTATGGGAGGAGTTCCCTGGTGGCGTAGTGGCTTAAGGCTTCGGCACTGGCACTGTCAGCGCTGCAGCCTGGGTTCGATTCCCAGTCAGGAATCGAACTACCCACATACCAAAAAGCAAAAAAAAAAAAAAAAAAATAAAATAAAATAAAATCACTATGTGGCCGAAGAGTGTTTGCACTATGTCTGGAACTGTTCTAGATTAATAAACGAAATGCAGTGCTTATCCTTGAATTAAAAACAAAATAGCTATCAAGGCCATAATTGGTACAAATGGGGAGATTTTAATCTAGACTGTATATTGGGTAATATTATTGTATCTGTGTTAAATTTCTTGAGTGTGATCATTGTATGCAGTTCTAAGAATGTCCTTTTTGGGGAATATTCAGTATAAAGTGTCATAATGTATTTTCTCTCAGGTGGTTGAGAAAAAAAGCGTATCTATTTATGGAGAGAAATACACACACACACACACACGTACACTCTCAGAGCAGTGCAGAAATCCAGCAAAATGTTAACTGAAAAATCTAGGTAATAAGTGTAGTAGTATATAGATGGGTGTTCGTTACATTATCGTTGCCCTTTTTTCTATGCTTTGAAAATTTTCAAAACAAACAGTTGTTAAAAGAAAAAGCATAAAAAACAAAATACTTTAAGTGGTTTTTGAAGAAAAGGCCAGAGAAGATGGGAGAGAATTCACAAATCAGTTTGAAACCAAACACAGATACTTTTTATTTATGGGATATCATTTTACATCAATTACAATAAAAACTAAAACCAGTTTGCTGTACTCGAGTTAGGTGGCATAACAGTATCTGAGTTAAGCTGGGAGTCACAGGACTTGCACACGTTTATGAATGTAATGCAAATACTGATGACATGAAGCATTCACAGTTACAGGGTAGCTGCTGTTCCTTTAACAGTAGCCCCCAAGAGAAATTATCTTATGGAAAAAGCAACCCACGTTTTGGTCTCATTTACAGACACCCAACATTTTAGTTGGTCAATGAATTCTATACATTTGTTATACAACATATGAAAGAATAAAAGATAAGGCTTACAGAGGTATTTTAGCAGTTGTAAGAATAAAAACCAAGGGCACAAATGAACTTTTAAAGCTTTCTGTATAAACTTCAAAAGCACTTAAAATGGAGACTGAGAGGCAAGAGAAACCTGTTGTTAAACCAGAAGGTTTGTCTAGTCAGATTTATAACAACTTAATTCAGAGTTCATGCTTCAAAAAAAGCTGCATGTTACACAGTGGATATTTATGGCAAACCAAATAATGAAATTTGTGACCTACTGCAGCAATAAACATCTAAAAGTTGTATTCCATTATGACAGAGTACTGCAATGAGAAGTTCAAAACACAATGGAAAGAGATAAAGAGCATAGACTTAGGTAATAAAGAAAAACCAAGAGAAGGCACCTTAATTTATTTAATATTAGCCAGTAAGTAAGTGCTTGATGATTGCTCAATTCTATGTAATTTAGGGACATTTTTAAGAAAAGGTATCTTATTACTCTGTCTGACCCTTTTTCCTCCCCTTAAAAATAACTTCGTAAAATCAAGAAAACCAAGGGCAAGCACTCTGCAGTCACAGAGGTTTATTTTTCAAGGAAATTAAAGATTGTTTGGAGTTTTCTAAATATGCAAGATTACCACTTTGGAATACTTACTTTCCTATTATACACTGTTTTTACTTGGGTTTTCCCCCCTATCATCAAAATGTTCACTGTGGATGAAATGTAACATCTCCCCGGTAACAGTCCTTTAATTTAGGAATAACTGTGCTTAGTGTTTGAAAAATTCTCCAGTTTCTAACAATAACTTTTAAAATAATTTCATCTATGATTTGTATTTGTATATTCATCTGTAATTTATAGTTGATCAAATTTAAGAACTGTGTTTTGTTGCTTTTTTAACTTTATGGGATACTTCTGAAAATGAATCAAGTTCTCCATAGATCTGAATCTGCCTAGGCCAATCAATCACCACTGGAACATCAGAACGGAACCCCTTTCAACGCATTGGTCTCAAAAGCTGTGCTTGCCATTAACATCTTCTGTTCTTTTCAGATATTAATTTGTGCAAACTGGTATGAATTTATAAGGTAGAAGTGAGCCTACAATTCCTAACAAGGAATGACTAAGTATGCTTTATCACTATAGAGTTCCTCAAATTTCTGGTTTATTTCACAGCAAACCAAACCTTTCTATTTGGTAGAAAAAGGAAGTAATTTCATTCTACCATATCATGATTTTGTATATGTACACACACTGTATATATATATACAAAACTTCCGTCTTTGGTGGTTCAGTTAGAGGAAAGAACAGTAGTATGAAAATCTCAACTCTGTTTGCAAAAAAAAAAAAAAGTGAAATAGTGGTCAAGAGTAGCATTGTCTATGTGCTTTTTTCATTTAATGCCACTTAAAGGTTCACATTTAATCCAGAAGATTTTTCAGCCAGATTTTGAAATAACCCAAACCTCTTCCAATCATTACATAGTCTCAATCATGGATCTTGCTCACAAGTATTGCAATCATTTGTTCAAATGCACCATTAGCTTTTTACTTGGATTAAATCATTAGACCTGTGTTTTCACAAAACTTTAGGGAGTAAATTAGTCATTCAATAGCACCAGATAGCTGAGGGGGAAACATGTTATCTATACATTTCCTCAAGAAGGGTAAGGCAAGGGGAGGAAAAAAAAAGACATAAAATACACACCTAAAAATACCATTCTGTTTACTCTTGTTTCCTCATCCACATAAATAACGGTCATCACCTTTCTGTACAAATTACTTGGGTAATTAACAAGCGACCTCTCCAGAAAAAGACCTGCTGTATATTAAGAGTTATTAGCTCGATGCTGGTGGTTTCATGTCCACTGCCTGCAATGGACATTCTGCCAGGAAAAGCCTAGCATGAAAACAAAAAGGGAAACAAAACAAAACACCTCTCACTTATAATAGAGCTCTTTTTCCAAAAAACTGTAAAATTAGATACCATGAAAGCTTAACTAAAAATTCAAGCCACAACTAAAAGTGCTCTGCAGTTATAAAACGCCAGCAAACCATTAGGTTTTCATGGAGGCAAAACAAATTTTACCTACAATGGCACAGAAACTATCAGCAGACCAAACACTGACAAGAAGAATGAAAAAGAAAAAAAAAACAAAAACACTAAGAATGTTTATAAGAGTTTAAAACCCATCCCACTGAGAAAAAAAGGTGCAATTTTAATAATTTGTTCATTTGTACTTACATTCAAATTACTACAGCTTTTAAAAATAGAAAAGAAAAACCTATACCTTGCATGGTAGAAATGATTTGTGACATGGTACATGTCTATATATTCAAATAAATACAATTTTCATCATTTAAAAATGCTAATATTTGAGTAGACCAAATTATATTTGGCATATGCCTCTGCAAAGCTGTAACTCCCAACTCCTTCCCACGTTGGCCTCTAGAACAATAAAGTCAATTCTGGCAACATTTATTATGGTAACAATTGTTCTGTCCTGTTTTCTGAAATGGTTGGTACATTTGAGACCAATAAAGTATAATGAGTTCATCTGAAAAAAGGAACTAGAAATATGCCACAAAATTATTTTTACAATACATTTCTGCAGAAATAATCTATAGGTGAAGCTTTTTCTTTTTATACACATATACAAAATTTAAACAGCAATATACACGTAATCACAGTGAGGACGTTGGCAAATTCACCAATCTGTAGTGTAAGTACAAGCTGCAAAGCAGCCTTCCAAGAGAACAATGCTACACAGCAGGCAGAGCTGGCCCATTCAATAGCAAACACCAAAAAAAGTCCCTGCAAAAGGGTGACAGTGCAAGAAAAGCAGCATGCGCTTTGATACAAACAGCGGTTTATGGCTAATGGTTGACATAACTGTGGTAACAGTGACTCTTTCGCTGCTATGCATAAAGTCCTAGGACATCTGTTTGTCTTTATACCACTCCACAAACTCGTCCAACAAAACTGGCCCTGGAGAGAGAGAAAAAACAACACAGCTCTCAGGCTTTTCACAATGAGAAGGATGTGCAAATGTACAGTGATGGGGAAAGGGTGGGAGAACACACAGCACCGGTACTTACATGCTCCATCTTCATCATAGTTGCTGAGGTCAAGATTAATTGTTCTGCTAAACTCTAGCACATTGCACCACTGGTCTTTGTTAATAACTTTATATTTTGATTGCTAATGGGGGGAAAAGTAATATGAATTACTGATACAATTAAAAAATGGGACAGTTTCAATTGCTGTATGAATCAACTTAATACAGTTTATGAAAGTTAACTCGTTCCATTTGTGGTGTCTTAAGCACCAATCTAGGAGAAAGAGGGAGAGAGAAGAGTAGAACTAAAGATGACAGTTTTAATTACAAAAATATTATGGGGGCTCAACACAAAGTAACAGGCACATCAAAGGAACACAATTTTATATCCCTAGAAGTGAAATTTCTAGACTACAAAAGCTCTTTTATAAAAAATAAAGATGTTCATAGAGATATTGCAAAGATTAAGAGATAATTTATGTCATTTATGTAAAGCACTTCATTCAGTGCTTGGTACAAGGTAAATGCTAAATAAAGAGTAGCTCCCATGAATAAGCCCTGACATGACCAGGATGCTCACTGTCACGTTGTCAGCTGCAAGTACATGCAGTAGTGGGTTACTCAACAAGGACTTACTAAGTGCTACACACCATCTCAGACTAGCTGCTGTAGCCACTGAAGAAAATGACTGTTCTAATTAATTCAAAACATGAATCTGATCATAGAAATGAGAATGGCCATGAAGTAGTTTACTATTTCTCTTAGACAAGATATATGCCATATGTATATTTTTAAAATACAGTATTCTTGTATAAAGATTTGAAAACAAAAGTCAGATCCAACAATTTCTAAATCCTAACCACTAATATCAGAAACATTGGAAAACAATACAAGCACATAGGAAGCAAAGAGAGTTGAGCCAATCAATGGTTTTGAGGATGCAAACCTAAGAAAAACTCAAATGAAAGGATTACTGTGTCCTTTCAATTAAAAGGAAAATGTAAACTAGTAAGAAAGAGAACAAAGTACAGACTATCTATGAGTTTTCTAACTAAAAGCAAAAACCAGTCACTAAAACAGTTGATGGGGCTTGTGGAAATGTAGGAAGTCAAACTGGCTTGTGGCAAGATCTTTCCACTAACGAACCCTTCTCAGTCAGGCTCAAATTCTGTTAACCTCTCTGGGAACCAGAACCTGTTTTTACCCGTTTTCCAAATAAAACACATTTCATAAGGTTGTCAGAGAAATCAGAACAAATCATTTGTAAATATGAACTATCATGCAAATAAATACTTCTTATATCAAAACTAGTTTTTATACCTAGCTTGAGGAGTTTCAATTAGTAATGTTGCAAGAAATTTTTACTAACAGTCCTCAAAGAATCATATCAGTTGGAAGTTTTTCTGAACAACCACATATATATATAGTAAGTTGTAAGACAAATCATTTTAAGAGTGAAGATGGAGTTGCGGTAAGGCCCAGGATTTCCTCAAACACCTAACACCCTCAAACCTTTCAAAGAAAGGGCAATTTTTTAAAAAAGGGGCTTGGGGCTGGAGGGCAAGAGGATGCTATCGTAATGACAACCCAAGTAATTCAAACTTACATCTCAGGTTATTTCAGGTCCTACAGTATTATACTGCACCAAAACCAGCTCCTAATACTCAGCAGCTCAAAGTTTTTTATTATCAGTACTTAAGGCAAACAAATAATGATGGAGTAAAGTGCTGGATGATTTCTAACACAAATATGAAGGGAGACACTGTCAGTTTGCCTAACACTCAGATTGATTCAAGGTCCCTAACTTACTTGGAGATAAGAGTAGAAAAATACTACATTACAATTTTCTTTTAATAAGAAGGCAGATGGCTGCTTTTTAAGCTTTGCTTTATAAAAGTGGAAATTCATATAAAGCCACAAAAAAAGGTAAATCTTGTTATAAAGAGCAGGAAACCTAAGCAAAAGTAAAGATGTTAAACTGGGAAAGAGAAAGGAGAACACAGGACAGAGCTGCAGCTATTTCTGATGCACGTGTACCAGGAGTGCTGCAACACAACAGTACGTGCACATACAGATATACTCAGAGGAAACAGGTAGTTGCTGATTGACAGCAAATGTGTCACCATGATTCCTATAGGCAGAAAAGTACAACAAACAGAAAATTACATAAAATGATTAAATAAAGTATACTTGGTAGTTCTAAGCAAGTAAACATATATTCCATAAAATAACAATTTGGTACCTCTAAGAACTGGTGAAAAACTGGAAAAAGGGGCCAGATTTTTCCTAATAACAGTCCCAACATGCACTTGGCAGTGTTTATGTCTAGGCTGCGCTGGTCCTTTTCCTGTTTAACAAACAAAAACAAGAATGAGCCAGATGCCCCCAAATAATAAATTCCAATAATCCAAATTTCTATTTCACTTCAACTAGAAATTAGTAAACAGCTCAATTATCATTTACCATTTACCACAAAAACCCTGGACCAAGCCTAAGGTGGAGAGGGGACGTAGTCAAACACAATGAAAGGCTTCATCATTCGGATACTACATAAATTTATTCTAAGAAAGATTTATTTGAATGCAATGATCATCCTAATGCAAAATCAACTAGTTAGGCAGAACAATATCTATGATTATTTCAGGGATAAATAAAAATCTACAACTCAATCACCTGCTGTTTGACATTTATGATAATTATCAAAATCCTAACTGTTCACCTCAAAGCCTTGTAACTTAAGTAAATGACGTTTACAGGTTTTAATTTCCATGCTTAGGAATCAGGTTTCCTTAATAAAAATAATTTTTTCAACAATTTTATTCCATTGGTAAATGTTTTTCTTCTACTCAAACATGCTGGAATTAAATTCAGCTCCTAATAAATGTTGGGGCTATGGAGATTCTCTCCAAGTAAGAGGGTATATTCATCCACCCACTCTGGGGGCAAGCAGTCCATATATTACAGTCCTTCTTACCTTGGATTTGTTAGATGTGAAATCTCCTAACTAGTAACCAAATGAAAGAAAACATTTCATGAAGAAACCAGAAAAGAAATATTACAAAAGCCCAAACATGGGCAGATTAAGCTCATTCTACTTATATTTGCAATTAAAGACCCTAATTTCTCATTCTCAATTTTCTTATAAGTTTCCATTCTGGAACTTCAAGTGTGGAGTTTCTAGGTAAAGGGACAGAGGACCTGGGACGTAACCTTACACATCCAAAGTTAACACCAGTGGAAATTTGCAAAAGTACATTTCTACAATACAGAGGGAGAATATTCCAGGCTATCCCCTTGGCAGTGGAACCTAAATGTTCATGGATGATGCTGTGACCACCTCTGCCAGCCACATATCCAGCACACATACCTCCTGATAAAATATATTATTCCTTCAAGGGCTCTAACAGTGAAGTGTTCTTTAGTACCCAGAGAATTTCTGGCCTTGACACTGAATGTAAAAGTGAAGGACTTAATACAGCAAATGTTAAGGGCCTCACTCAACAACAGCAAACAAAGTAGATGAAGATGCAGGAAGACATGCGATAGGCCTGTCTTTTGGTCCCAGTCAGAAAAAATAACGACTGTTTACGAACAGACCAGGTCAGATGACTTCGTGTCACCCTTCTCTGTTACAGGCCACACAACTTAAGTCTGGTGAAGGTGGGGGTGTCATTTCGCAGTTCAATGCAAACTGCCTGTTCCTTGGTCACGCATAGCGTCCTGCTCGAGGCTACAGTACTCACTCCCAATGGAGAGGAGGGACAAGAGAAAAGGTGCTCTAGATTGTCCATCCACCTTCTGCCAACCAAGCCTCATTGGTTTGTTGCATTTCAAGGGCTTATACTTCTGCGATGCACTGTGCAAGCAAATGGAAAACTTCCTTTTACCCTGTAACAAAGGTGTGGCAGACAGCAACAGCAACACCATACTATGAAGCAATCCACAAGAAAAACAAATAAACTGTTGAATACACAAGTGGCACCACAGGATTGGGCCAAAGTTCATTTTTTGAACAGCAGCTCATGCAGCACTGGGCTTATGACACTGGCGCTCAGGAAAAGCTTTCCCTTGGAAGAGTTTGTAATCACTCACTAAACCTAACACTAGTCTTGCCTCAATACATATTGTGCCGTCTTCCAACATCATCAATGCCTAAGTCCCCATCACAATGGACATACACTAAGGTGACAAAAAGAAAAAAAAGATACAAAAGACCTGGACAGACTCTTTGCAACAATATAATCATCTGACAAACTGATGGTCATGAAGGATTTCGATGCATGTGTTTGGCAGTGATGCCCAAACAGGGAGGAAAGGCATCAGACTCACAGGACCGGAAGCTGAACAGCACTCACTTACTCCTGCTCTGCAAAGGTGCCAGCCAGCAGCTCACAATCACTAACACCATCTTCTGCCTAGCAAATAAGAGAGAGATATTATGGGTGCACTCACGATCTGAACAGTGGTATCTCGCTGATAGATAACCAACATTGCCTGTGTGTGGATTTGTGGCTACGTGCAAATGACCATAACTGGAAACACTCAAAATTCCTGGGAACAACAGTTGCACGAGATCCCACAGCAAACATCTACTGAGCATCAAAACGGAAACATGCCGGGGGTTCTCTGCAGCAGTGATCCTCCTAATGGCATTCTCTGCCAAGGGGTTCCCAATTAAAAGTAAAATCAATCTCCCAGGATGCTAAGAGGCAGGGCGTTAAAAACAAAAACAAAAACCAAAACAAAAACCACCTTAACTAATTCAAGGAGGACTGCAAAGACATCCAGAATCTCCTCGTAGGAAATTAAAATAGTAAACTGTCAACACCAGCCCTGTGACCTCTGCTCAGGGGCACCCTGCACCTCCATTCATGGAGCAACAGGACTTCTGTATCCCCAGGTCAGAACCTAAGCAGAAAGTACCTTGAGACAGACGGTCAAGAGTCAATCAGCATCCCCAGAAGGCCCATCAAGGTTAAAGGAGAAGAAATAAGACTTTTCTCCTTGCCCACATCTTGACCCAAGATGTGTCAGTATGTATTTCATAAATTTTAGTTTTCTAAGATAACAAATTTAAAAACAATTTTTATTTTTTCAAATAAGAGAAACTAAACAGGTTCCACATACCCAATGTACCAACCCCCACAATATACCATTAGACTCTGCCTTGTTGTTTTCCCTAAACACAGATGAAAAACAGGAATTATAGTTGAGATTAGGACTCTCAGTGGTGCAGCTGAAAACCAACAAGTTATGTTTTGTATTTGGAATAAATACATTCCCTACGCTAAAGGATGAAGTTTTATTAAAGTCTGATTTGAAAAAAAATACTCCCTTTGTTTATTTAAGACTGTTCTAGTATAAGTCTTCCTATAAAATGTGAAAATTAAGCATTTTTTCCTTAAATGGAACAAATGACTTAAAAAACAATAACTGCAACAAATAAGTAGTTGCATATCTATAAATATAAATGATACTTCATTTATATTTAATGAAATGAATTAAAGGAATCCTCAACCATCTAGGTATCCAGATACACTAGTCAGAGTCCCCAACTGTTTCAGATCATATATTTCCAATTTTCACAAAGTTTTGATAGCTGAAGACTTATATGGGAAAAGTGGAACCTTTAATTATTAAAATTATAAAAAAAAAACTTCAACAGGAAAAATAATTCCTAAGATTTCTGAGAACTAGTTGGACTCAAGAAACAATACACAAGTTGACCATGATTCACAAACATAAACGGAACAACTAAGTCGGAAAAACTGGTATGTGAGATCAAAGGACTAAAATGAAGACCTATGACACACGTCAGGGAATTCTCATTTGAGACAAGGGGATTACAAAAAGATAAAGAGAAAATGCAGTCCTCCTTAACACAGCTACTTAAGTAAACTAACATAAGGCAAAAATAGAGAGGGCTAACTTGAATCTTAAATAATGTGACTCAGTTTGTAAAACTAAAAATATAGCAAATCAGTTTTTTAAATGGAATTTTTAGAAAAAAAAAATACATTAAAAACAAGTCATAAAACCCAAGAGTATCCTTCCACTGGAGAAAATGAATCTAAATAATTATGCTCTTAGAACTTAGACAGAATTAGCTTACAGATCACATATTTGCAAGGCAATTACTTAAGCTTAACTTCCTTCAAAACAAACAAAAAAAATCTGCCACAGGCACAGTCCATCCTTGTCATTTTAGTCAGTACAAATTCTATTACTGTAAATACTACTCTTGGAAAATGTCATTATTTGAAACTTGAGGTTTGTTGATGCCTAAGCAATGTCAGTGAGGAATAATTTCAACAACTATTTCTAATTCTATGGTTAAGTTTTATTAAGAAATTAATCTGAGCCAAATACTGTCCTAAGTGCCTTAAACTTATTTAATACCTTATTAGGATAGGTACAATTATCCCTAATTTATAAATAAGGAAACTGAGGCATAGGGAGTTAAAATGACAGTCATCAAGTTGTAGATAATAGGTAAATAACTGGGACTTGACCCAGGAAGTCTGATTTCAAGCCTGAGCCCTTCTTTATGTACCATCTCACTTCCTTGAGAAGGAATGATGGAAGAGAGATTTAAATGTAAAGTGCCATACAGTCCAGTTAGTTTTCCAAGTAACTGCTAAGCAAATCTGTGTGAGTCTGCAATAACCAAGAGCAATTTTTTTTAAATTGAAGCATAACTGACATATATTATATTAGTTCCAGGTGTACAACATGCATATATATTATGAACAAAGAGTAATCTTAAAGATAAAACTGGCAAGGTTTTCAGGATAACAGATCTGGGATTAGATGATTACATACTCTTCTTACTCTTGTCCTCATTCAGACCTATCTTCTGTTTTCTTAATAATTTACGAAGAAAATATGGGAAAAAAACAGGAGTCTCTAGAGGTGTTTGGGGGAGTTGTTTGCAGAGAAAAACAAGTATATTGACAAATAGAGGAGTTAAGAAGTGAGAAACTGACTCAAGTTAGAGGAGGACATGAATTCGAAACGGTCACAACAGATTGAGGTTAGAATTAGGAGTTCTCTAATGAACACAAGACACCTCCTATTTTCCTTAGCAAATTCTATGAGTATGAGTAATGTCCATAATCATTTCTAGTGCAATGGTAATGTTTCACTCAGAGAAAAAAGACACATTAACTTTAATACGTGTGACCTCTTTCATCTTTGTGAAACGCCTCCTCAGAAATGGTAGAGAAGCAATGGTACTTCCTGCTGGAAAACTGAGTGCATCAAGGGATGGGCTATCAGGACTAACTTGTAACAGACTATCCACCACAAGGTCACCTCAGAGTAACGGATTCTTACCACTGTCTTCTGCCTTCAGAAAACCCTGTTTACAACTTCTTAAAGTTTTGTTTCAGGGAGTGAAAAAGCAAGGATATCACCCTGACCCCCAGCTAGCAGTTTACAAGCAAAAAGCAAGGATAAATCTCCCCTTCTTCTCTCGCTCACTGCCATTCCTTCTCTCTCACTCTGAAATAGGCTGACCAGACATACTGTTTTTATGGGACAGTACCGTTTTCTGTCCCGTTTAAAATGGTACATCTGGTCAGCATACCTTGAAGACCTCCCTTTCTCCCAATCTAGTGGCTTTTCCTAACCTCACTTCCTGATTCTGGATGTACCTCAATTATTCCAGCAGGTCTCCTCTCAACTTCCTTCTGCCCGCCAAGCCCAAACATTTCTCTCTCAATCCATACCATTATTTTCTCCTTTAAGCACTGAGGCTGGACCTCCTGCCTCAATTGCTAGACAACATCCGAGAGCAGCATCACTATAAATTCATGGTGTCTACTTTTAGCTGAACTAAGATGCTGCTGCTATCAGCACTTCTCTCAGCCCAACATTTATCCCGCTCAAATTCTAAGTGTCAACTCCCTCTGTGACTTCCAGCATAGTACCTAGCCTCTGCCACAGAAAATGTAGAAAAATCAGATTTAACTGATATTTAATAAATTCCCATTTCAACAAAAAAAATTACTGTATTTAGTCTTCTATCTCATTCTCTTTATCCAATCTTATTCTCTCTTGGACCTTTTAAAAAAGGAATCAAGAAAAACAATGGATGTTTTATTTAAGGAATTATATAGTAATATTTTTTATATGATAAAATTTGTATTGGGAGGAAACCCTATGTATAAACACACTCAGACAAAATTTCACTTGTAGGAGAGCACTGGCCATTTCAGCCCTGGAACTTATATGCCCATCTTCCTCTAACAAGACACCGCAGGATGGTGACAGTTTTGAGCCAGGCAAGGCAGTGTGGCTTTGCAAAGAGGACACTGGCCTGCACCTCAGGGGCAGAGATCGACCTGTGTTATCTATACCCTCTTCTCTGCTTTTGTTTATTCATCTGCATAATGACACAACTGGATCAGGTGACTTCTTATGGTTTCTTTCAGCTGTAAAATTTCAAGAGTCTATGATATCCATAACACTGTAAATAAGTTCAAGTCAAAGTAAAATTAAGAGAAAAATAATACAACTTTATAGCCAAGTAGTATTTTTAATTGGCTACAAGTTTGAAGATGAGAGAAAAAAATGATCCTGTCCTTAGGAGTACAATCTGGGTGGAAGGATGTTAAAGGGGCCATTTTAACATTTTCTGGTATTGTACTATAGTTTCTTGCCTGGCATATTAGAGCATACATCAGAATATTTAACATAAGCCATTGTTATCTGTGATAGAGTACTTAGGATATTAAAACCATCAGAAAAATTCTACTAAATGTTTGATTTTAAAAGGTCTGCTGTATTAATTATAACTTATTATCTCTAGGAGTCATTTTTCTAGTAGAAAAGAAAAGACTGAAGGGATAAGAATTGGTTTGAGAGTTAAGAGAAATCAGATTTCCCTTTTCACTTCAAACAACCAGAAAACTGGATGAAGTGCATAAAATGATGGCTTTCACATACTGGACAACAGGCAGTACAGGACCATGGCCCCTGAGAAAAAGGTAAGCACTGCAGTGATATCAGCTAATGTGTAGAGGTGGTTTCCAGGACACACAGCACAGGAAGAACCCAATCCAAGCCCAACAGCCTTGCTGAGTTGGAAAAGACCGAGTTTGAGGAGGCCAAGGTGACTATAATCTGTGGGTCAAAACACTAGTGAGGTGGGAGCTGTGCAGAGGGAAATCTGAGACCTATTGTGTCTCTCCAATCTTTGGCCAAGTACTTAACCTTGCATATGTGACAGGAAACCACCTGAACCTGCAGGGGTGAGGGTGGAGGTGGGGGAAAACCATTGCAGAAGAGTAAACAGAAATTTCCAGAGCCTGGAAATAGCCTGTATTCTCATGAGCCAGACTGAAAAGATTTCATAATGCGCAGGGCTTTGGGTAGTAGAATCCTCAAAAGGGTATAGTTTTACAATTGGGGCTCAGCCATCCTTAGACTAAAGGCTGCTCGCACCAGCCCTTTCAAAGGATCAACTGATTCCAGGTAACTTAATTATTCACCAGAAAAACTTAAGAATTCAACACTATTTAATGAAATACCAAAACAAATAAACGAAACCCCAGCAACCAACGTAAAATTCACTATAGTGCATCCAATCAAAACAAAACAAAACAATGACAATGACAAAAAACTACCAGGAAAGCAAAGAAGCTGTAATATATGACTCATGGCCAAGATAAAAAAGTTAACTAATAGAAAGAGACCCAGAAATGGCAGAGATGATGGAACCTGAAGACAAAGTTGTTAATATACCTGTTATAAACATATTCTGGATATTCCAGAAGGTGGAAGCAAATATTATGATGAAGAGAGAAATGGAATATAGATATAAAGACCCAAATGGAACTTCTAGAGATGAGAAATAACAGTACCTGAATTAAAAATACTGGCTAGGATTAATAACAGATTAGACTCTGCAGGAGAAAAGATTAATATTAGAAGATATGATAATCAAAAATACCCAAAAGGAAATAGAAAAATAAACCTGAAAAAAAAACTGAACATGGCATCAGTGGCTTTTGGGGCAATATAAAGCATCCAACATATATGGTATAATTGTGGTCCTAGGATAGCAAAGAAAGAAGAGAAAAAATATTTGAAGAAATAATAGTGGAAAAATTTCCCAATTTAATACAAACTACATGTCTACAGATCCAAAAAATTCAACAAACCCTAATCAGAAGAAACATATAGAAAATTATGCCAAGGTGCATTGTAATTAATTCGCTGAAAAGCAATGAAGAGAATAAAAGCAGTCAGAAAACAAAACAAGATATTATGTTCAAAGGAGTAATGAATACCACCAGACTTATTATTAGAAACTACCTACGAGACAGAAGACAATGGAGAGACATCATTGAAGTACTGAAAGACTATTCAATCAACCTAGAATCTTTTATCCAGATTAGTACCTTTCTAAATTGAAGACAAAATAAAAGCTTAGAGAATTCATCATTAGAAGGTATCTACTATGAAAATGTTAAAGGTAATTTTTTAGGCAGAAGGCAAATGATATCAGATAGAAATCTGGATCTATATAAAAGAAATAAGAGAACACAGAAATGATATATATTTGGGTAAATAGTAAAGACATTTTTACCAAAATGATAACACATATGCTATGGTCTGAAGATTGTGTTCGTCCAAAATTCTTATGTTGAAATCCTAACCCCTAAAGTGATGGTATTAGGAAGTGGAGCCTTGGGGAGGTGAATAGGGTCTGCCTTCATGAATGGGATTAGTGTTCTTATGAAAGAGACCCCAGAGAGATCCCTCCTTCCTTCTGACATTGTGAGGTTACAGTGAAGTGAAGCAGACCCTCACCAGACACCTAATCTGTCTGTGCCTCAACCTCCAGAATTGTGAGAAATAAATTTTTGTTGTTTATAAACTGTTCAGTCTTCGCTATTGTTAGAAAAGCCAGAGTAGACTAAGACAATATATTGTAATATGTATAGCATACATATAAATAAAATGTATGATAACAGCAAAAAGTACGGGAGGGCAAAATTAAAGTATACCGCTGTGAAGTTTTTTGTACTATAAATAAAGTGTATTAATTGAAGAAAACATGAAAATTTAAAGATATATACTGTAACGCCTACAGTAACCACAAAAAATTGAAGCGCAGAAGACAATACTTGAAATGGAATCATACAAAACAAACTCAATCCAAAAGAAGTCATGAAAAGAGGAAAAAAGAAACAAAAACAGAAGTGACAAATAGAAAAAAGTAACAAAATAGGAAATATAAACTTAACTACAACAATAGTTACATTAAATGTGAATGGTTTAAGCATCCCAATTAAGACAGATTTTGTCAGACCTAACTATATGCTATTTATAAGAAACCTATTTTAAATATAAAAACACAAATAGGTGAAAAGTAAAAAGACATACTCTTATCTTGTAGACTTTAATCAAAAGAAAGCAAGAATGGCTACATTTCTATAAAAGTAGACTTCAGAACAAGCAACATTACCAGAGATAAAAAGACATTTCATAATGCTAAAGAGTCAGTTCTTTAAGAAGACATAACACTGTGTATCTAAACCTAATATCTGAGCTTCAAAGTACATGAAACAAAACAAAATATATGATAGAAGTGACAAGAGAAATAGTATAGTCAGAGAGTTCAACATTCCTCTCCCAGTAATTGATAGAACAGGTAGGCAGAAATCAGTAAGGATACAGAAGACTGCACAACAGTATCAAAGAAGTTGACCCAATTGACATTTATGTAACACCCCAATGAACAGGAGCAGAATATTCCTTCTTTTCAGGTACACTAAAACATTCATCCAAGCACACCATATTCTGGATTATAAATCAAACCTCCATACATTTAAGTAGACTTAAATTAGACAAGATATGTTCTCCGATCACAGCAGAATTAAACTAGGTATCAATAATAAAAAGATTATCTGGAGAATCCGACATACTTGGAAAACAACACAAACAATATACTTGTAAATAACCAAAGGGTCAAAAAGAAATCACAAGGGAAACTGGAAAATATATTTTAAATTGAATGTAAATGAAAATATAGCATTTCAAAACTTATGGGATAGAGCTAAACAAAACAAAACAAAAAGAATTCAATAAGAAATTCATGTTACAGTATTTTAGCTGAATGGTTGTTATTCATCATGATTATGTAAAACAGATTAATTCACTGATATTTATGGATACTCTCCTTAAATGCCAAGAACTCTGCCTGCTGCTACTGAGGATACCTAGAAATAAAACACATAGTCCCTTATTCTGGCAGATAAAATTAAGGTCTCCACCTAAACTCCAAAGTCAAGCCACAGGGACAGGAGTGCTATGTGAGTGAAGGTGCTGATCCCTTCGGAACAGACGCCGGCGAGGCTGTGTGAAGGTGGAAGCTACTGGCTTGGGCCTAGAAGCATGACACTGGGGAAAGCTGTGCAAGTACATGGGTTATGAGTCCTGAGTCTACTGTTGATTAACAAGGTGACCCTGGTCCAATTTCTCCACTTCTCTGAGGCCCATTTTCCTCCTTGGTGAAGTAGACTCAGCATCTCTGTCTGCCGCTCAGAGTTGCTATGGGAGCAACTGCACTGTACACACAGTGATGCACCACATTAACATAAAGGCAGAGGGAAGGTTCTGAAGGCTTCGGTGAGCTGGAAGGTGGTCACGTGACCCTGGGGCTGAAGGAAGATGAATGACACCCTACTGATGTGTATGCTAGATGAGAATGAAAATATGTGGAAATAACGCTACTGTAGCAGTACAGGCAGAGAGTAGCAAGGGTCTCAATCAGCAAGGCTGTGGCAGAAGCACCAAGAAAGAGGCAACTGAGGATGGGATGGAAAGCCAGGCAGGGGTGAAATGGAACCTCGGTTTAAAGCAGACACATGGGAAAATCTGACTGCCAAATAGGAAAGTTAGGAAATAAGCCCTACTTTCTAGGTATGATGCTTCTAAATACACTTTGACCCATACAATAAGAAAGAGATGACTTTGGGACGAAAACCATCTAATGTAATAAAATAGTTAATCCCAGAAACTATGCATATATTCTAAAAGCATCTGGCAAATAACTTCTACATATAGCTATTTAGTAAAAATGCCATTTAGTAAAGCACTGTCTCTGAATTTTACCATATAATTTCTAACATCTATATATTTCCATTCATGTTGTCATTTTACTTGAAGGTTGGAATAATGCAGAAATTCAGGAAAGAGACCACCACAGAAAAATACTGTGTTATACACACACCAGAATTCACCACTGAATAAACTTTTGGTGTTGAACTAGCAGAGCCAAAACAGGTAAAATGTGAAAAAAAAAAAAATCAACATGGTGGTAGTAGTGAAAAAAATTCATCAGTCACTGAGCTCTGTATTTTGATAAAAATTTCATTTTCAAAATGCAATCAATCAAGAAAGCCTAGTTATATGAATCCACCAAATACACAAACGTAACAGAAAACACCACTTTTGAATGAAGTATAATTGTATGGGCTATGGATTGCACGTGAATAAATAAAATGGGAACTGGTGTCTCAGAATTCACTACCTATGGTGACCAGGCTGAAAAATAAGACTTTATTTCACTCCAGTAGTACCACTGTCACATACTTGGACCTGACTCACTGTAACAAATGGGATGACCATTTCTCAAAATGATTAGAAATTACGTCTGAATAATGTTCACTGAAATTAGGTTAGGTTTGAAAGTCAAATGATTTCCAAATACAAATATAGTACCTAAAGTGAAAACAGGTTAGATCTGATTAGCTTATTCTAGAAAACCCAATGGGGAAGGTTTGTTGTTTCATGAGAAAAAGCTTTTCCAAGCTTATCTAAGAGATATTTACAACAGTGTCTATTACATGCCCATTTATAAAAGTACTTCTAAGCAAAAGCTATTAAAGGTCTGCCACTATAGCTTTTTGCTAACATACTACATTTTTGCTTAGAATATGTTATTTTTGAACATGTACATGCAGAAAGAAATTCCAACTAGCATCCTGGGAGTAACTTATTAACTTCTCTGCTGTAATATGTAAAAACAAACCTCAAAAGGCAAAAAAAAAAGGGGGGGGAGGAGGAGAGGGAAACATCTGGATAGGATCCAGAGAACTCACCCGTGCAAAGTCAAATGCGTATCTGTAAATAAGTTTAAAGTTTGTAGAATCATTTAATAATGATCTTAAGTATTCCAAAGTATTTCTGAGTTTTTCTGTTGTATCACATCTAGAAAAACAGAATAAAGGCAAATTATAACCTTATTTAATTTTTTTTTGTAATTGGGACAGTAATATAAAACACAATGCCAAAAGACAGAATAAATACCCCAGAGTTGGCATATGTCCATGATGACTTATTTTTTCCTACCCTTTTTATTTTGAAAAATTTCAAATGTATAGAAAAGTCAAAAGAATACTAAAGAAGCAGCCATATACCTACTACCCACTTGGTTCACACACTTGTACTCTCCCATACACACTTTTTTCTGTACCATTCAAAACTAAGCTGCCAACGTAATGACACTTCACTCCTAAACACATTAACCATGGTCACTCTTAGTGTTCTATCTATGTTAACTTTCTTAGCTAACATACAGTCCAGTTGCCAATTTCTGAACTACCCCCAATTTTTTTTTATAGCTGCTGTTTTTTATAACGTAGGATCCAAGATCAGACGAGATCGGGTGTGTTCAGGGTGGTATGGCTGTAGACTATAACCTAGGATCCAATGAAGGCTCATGCATTACTTTTTGCTGTCCTATCTCCTTAGTTCTGAAAGGGTGTCCTGCCTTTTTTCTGCCTTTCTTGACAATGTCACTTTTGAAGAGACCAGACTAGTTGTTTTACATAGAATCTCGATTTGTCACATAACTTCCCTATGATTATATTTAGGTTAAATGGAACACTTAGGCTAAGAGCAGATATCCTTCTCGGTGTACCCCATGAGGAGGCTAATGACTTTAGTCTGTCCCATTATTGTTGATATTGAGTTGACTCATTTAATTGAGGTACTGCCCATCAGATTCCCTGTTTAAAGGTATTTTCCTCCTCTGAAATAGTATGTCATCTGTGGGATCATATCTTGAGACTGAATCCTGTTCCTCAACATTTCACCAGTGATTTTAGCATCCACTGTTGATACCTGCCTGAACTGATTTTACATTTGAAGATACCAAATGGTGATCTTTCTAACTCTATCATGCTTTTATTTTCACTGGCTGAAATTCCTTTGCAAAAAAGAGTTCTATTCACCACTTTCTTATTTCTTGGACTTAAGGATTTTTGTTTTTTATTCAGTGTTATAATCTATCACTGCCTTCATTCATTCATTCATTCATGAATGATGCGAAAACTGTCCTCATTTGAGCAGAGGCCTTCTGAAACTGGCTCTTGTGTTCTTCTGACATAAAATACCTAACAGCCAAAAAATTAGAGTAAATGTTTCATTTCTGTAAGTCCACAACAATTTAGAATGTCCTTATTTCTTCCTGATATTTAAAAACAAAAAATATTAAAATTAAATTATTCTGTAAGTCTACCTACGTTATTAAAGAAGTCTTCTTTAAGGCACTACCATGCAAACTGAGAGCTGAAAGATAAGCAGGAACTAGATGTTTTTGGAGGTGAGGTCTCTCCAAATAAAAGTAACAGCATGTGCAAAGGACTAGTGGTAGAAGGGAACAAGGCAGTCCAAAGACTAAAAGAAAAACACTGTGACTAGACTGGGGAGAGTAAGAGGAGAAGTGGTACAAAACAAGGCTGAAAGAGAGGTAGAACCTGACCATAAAGAGTTTCTGTAGGTCAAAGTGTTTTATTGAATCCTAGAATCAATAGAACCCACCTCCTACCATGGGAAAGACCACGATCAGGCTTGCATCTTGAAAAGCTCATTCTGGGTCTCTGTGGAAAGGGTTAGGGAAAAGGGAAAAAAAGAGACACTGATAGCCTAGTTAGAGATCTAGAGCCAGACCTCAACTGAGAGGTAACAGGATAAAAAGGTACACAAGAAAGCAGCAAGTGGAAGTCTAGGAGGCAGGAATGGGAACAGGGCTTACTTTGCATCAGGCACTCTACTGTATGGCCTGATTTATTAGCATGTATATAAATAATATTTTAATAATAATAATATAGGGGAAGGTCAAAGAGGAGGGAAAGGTAACACTAAACATAAGGTAGAGGTCCCTACTCTTCAATGGAAAAGAAGACTAAGGACCAAAGCCACAGGAGGCCAATTTAGATTAGTCCTGCCCAATGACAGAAAAGCAGTTGTTTGTTTCAACAGATTCAAGCATAGGAACCACTATTTAGATAACCACTACATAGCTAAAAAGAGACAAAGTAGCTGCGTAAAGCTGCAAAGCAAAATGTCAAGTTCTGCAGTATGCCTGGGAGTGAGTTCAGTTACCTGGCAAAAGACATCCTTATGTTTAAAACACTCACAGAGGTCTTGTCTGGAGTATAAAGTATAAAATGCTCAAAATAAAATTTCACTTCATGTATCTAGTTACATGGGTTAGAGGTGATATTGTCAATGAAGAATTTAATCTGCTTTAAAAGGAGTGTTAAAAAAAAAAAAAAAAAAAAAAAAAAAAAAAAAAAAAAGGAGTGTTGTCCCACAGAGCCTCTGGACTAACCCCCACGAGGGAAATGACAGCTGAGTCACCTTGACTGAACCAAGGTGCCATCTAGTGGCCACTCAGTATCATCTGCAGAGGTGACTCATTTCTAACAAAGGGTCTGTGAAGAAACAGGCTTGTGAAGTTTAAGCAACCAGCCTAAGATTTTTCAGAAAGCATCCACATCTTCAATTCGTGTCCCTCTGCTTTTCTGTTTGCCATGTGTAAGAAAAGTCACAGAATTTTTACACTGACGGTGCCACACTACTATGAAGCATCATTTGCCTAAACAAAACATACACATACTGTGGGATTTCTTATTTGACTTTTGCTGCCACAAAACACATTCAGAAGCAACAGAAATCAGGGCAATAATCCTTAAAGTTTATAAAATAAATCAAAGGTAGTTCTCTCCCATTACCCAGAAAAGGCCTTCACCCCTTTACTTTGTCAGCCCAAAGGTATTTTCCCTGCCCATCATCAGGTCTATGCAGTTAGCTGTAACTCTAACATACTGTATTTTGTTTTGTTTAGCTTAAATATCCCTGTAAAGCCTAATTCATCAGAGGTAACCCTAAAGCCACATGTTGAAACAAGGCAATAAATAAAACAAATGGTCCATTAAAACAAGAGCTGTGCCTTCTCTGAGTGAGAATGACCCAGGGAGCTTGGGGACAGACATTCCATACTAGCTGCTGTCACTTCCTCCAACACTCCCACAAAACCTGGCTCTGGAGAAGTCATGCCTACAATACCTCTAGACAGCATCGAGACTGATTCTGAGTGACCAAGTGTATACCACATTTTATCACTTCACCTTCCTGATTTTAATGCTTCCAGAGACACCCAGGAAGTGGCCAAACTGATTCAAAACTTTCCGGTTCCAAAACCTAAACATGGGCTTTCTAGTTCTAGCATGTTCCCACTGTGCAGTAACAATAAAACAACAACAACAAAAACTTAATCCTTTTAACAAATCTACTAGTATATGTAAAATGCAGGTTTGGTCATGTACTTTAAATCCAGTTTCAGTCCAAAACAGTTCCATGGACTAAAGGTTTAATAAATCCAAAAATAAGCAAAAAAGAAAATAAATCCAAAATAGAAGACAAAACAGATCATTAAAAAATGGACTACTTTCCATCTTTAAAACATATAAATGATAGGCCCAAGTCTTCTTATTTACTGGGTACACATACCTTTCCAATACAGTACTTATTTAGCTAATTCAAGTAGCATAAAGAGAAGTGAGCTTATTACTTTTGGATCTTTTGCCTGAACATTGCTTCCAAGCCCCGACCACAAATGGACTTTGTCTTGTTGATGGGTTTTGTTTCCCCAGGACCTAGAATACTGTGCTTGGCACATCACTGACACTCAAATATTTGCTGAACAAATGACAAACTAAGGGAGGCTGTGGGGGTGTGGGGGTAGGTAGAGGTTCTTAAAACATGAAATTGGTCTGCTTTTTGAACTACAAAGAACCTTACAGGGTATTCTAAGTAATTATCTCTACCACAATGAAGTGGACACCAGTCTAAAGAGATTCATACCACAAAAACAAAGCAGATTCCTCAATGTTTTTACAGTGGATCAGGCTTGTCATTACACCTTGAATTGCAAGGACCAAGGAGCAGCATTCCATAGAAATCCATCCACCACTACCTGTGTCACACAAAGTGGCAAGCAGAATCCCCAACAATAATACTGCGAGTGTTCCCCCCAACCCAAACAAACATGTAGACCTCCTTTCAGTAAACTGTTTATTTCATTTCCCAGGTGGGCAAAGCCTGGCAATATTCTTTCGTAAAGGCAAATGTAAAAAAGAATCTAGAACTACACAAAAATGGGTATTATACTCTCCTAAGACAAATGAATATGTGCCTGAAAAAATGTCGATGATGCCTCCTCTGAAGCCCTGAAATAAAATCTTTATATAGCCATGCAATCATCATTACAAGGATACTTTAAAAGGAGCAGTCATCATGTACTCTACTCAGAAAGTAACAAAGGCAGTGAGGAAAAAAGGAAAGAATTAACAGGCTTAAAACTGTAAGGAGATGTTTGGTAACACAGCACAATTTTTAGAAATTTCAGATTCTTAACCCTAAATTCTAAGGCATGCTGAGGGGGCAAGTGTAATGGTAAAAGGGTGATTTGGCTTTTACCTAAAACTCATTTGCTGTCAAGACAGTAACACAGAGGAAGAATCAGAAATCATGGGTTTTCTTTTCATCTCTGCCACTTACTTTTACAAATCACTTATCTCCTATGAGCCTCAGTTTCCCCATTTGTAAAATGCACGAGTATCAAGCCTGCTCTGTCTAGGCAGCCATGAGGCTCAAATGAAAAAAAAAACAGTAAGAAGCCTTCATAAACTTCTAAAGCACAATGCAAATAAAGCATTATTACCAATAGCAAATGGACAATGATACTAAAAGTTGATAAATTTCAAAATTATTTAAATAAGACAATAAAACCATTTCAACTCCAATTTTAATATAATAAAAATGGGTCTATTATTCCTAGTTAAAGTGAAAAGAAAAAGAGAAGTGATTCCAAGTACTCTAGATCAAACTAATTATGTTAAGAATTAGCACTTTATCTTCCAATACCATTTGAAATGTTTAGCCATCTACCTCAAATGTATCCTTCAATGCAGAAATAGGATAACAATTTGTTTTCTTGAATGAAACTTTTAGCATTATGTGCACGCACACACACACGAATAAGCACAAAATGAACACATAAAACCAATGACTTCTTTCTTATTCTGGTCCAGGTATCTCAAATAGAATCTTTATTATTACTATTTTTTAATCACTACAGTAATGAAGTTCCAAATTTGCCCCAAACTAAAACAATATATAAAATAGAAGATACCAAATATTTTTACTTCTAAGTTTTACTTCACTCAATTTTTTCACATTAACTGTAAACCAAATGCTAACAAGCTTTTGATTTTAAAGTTCTAACCTCCTGATATCTAATATAGTAGCCATTAGACACACATACGAGTACTGAGCACTTGAAACACCACTAATGCAAATTGAGATGTATCATAAATGTAAAATATATATCAGATTTTGAAACTGTAACATGAAAAGGAATGTAAAATAGCTCCTGATTTTTAAAAATACTGATTACATGCTAAAATGGTATTTTGGGGAGTTCCCTGATGGTATAGCGGCTTAAGGCTTCGGCGCTGGCGCTGTCAGCGCTGCGGCCTGGGTTCGATTCCCAGCCGGGGAGCTGCACACATACCAAAAAGCAAAAAAAAAAAAAAAAAAAGGTATTTTGGGTTAAATAGAATATATTAAAATTAATACATTTTACCTGTTTCTTTTTACTTTTTTAATGTGGCTATTGAAAAATTTGAAATTACATAGAGGCTCACATATATGAGAGAGTACGTGACTCTATGTGGTTCACATATATGAGGAAAAGCTGGTATATTAGGCAGAGCTGCTCTAAAGGAATACTAAAATAAACAATACACATTATATAAAAACTTTAGTTGCTAAAATTCAACCATTATTAATAGCCCTCCCCTCCTTCCTCATCATATAAAAATGGGGCTTGGTCTTTATATCTATGCCCACAGGTGAAGTCTGCCCAGGTCACCCTGGCCTCCCTGGCTTTCCTCTAGTTGCCCAACCCAGGCTCACTGAGATCCCAGGGAAGAGGCAGCCAGGTCAGGAGAGCTGGGCCCCGCTGTAGTGAAGCCTCAGGACTTACTGTAGAGAAGTCATTCCTTTTAACCATTCCTGTAGAGTAAAATAACCCATATTTTGTGCATCCAATTTCCAAGCTAGGACAAGCATAACTACCTGTTCAAAAAAAAAAAAAAAATAGAAAGCCAAATCAAATCAGAACAATAGATCTCATCAATTAAATACATTAACATCTTGTGAAATGCTTCTGTTCATGGTAGTTTACAGAACAAGGTAACTTCTAAAATGAGTCCAATTTGGCAAACATCTAGAAGTTTGATAATTCAGTCTGTTGACAGGAGCTTGCAGAAACATGAACTCTCATGTCACATGATGGTGGGAGTGCAAAGTTATTAACCTTTCCAGAGAGCAATTTTACAGTGTCTATCAAAATTAAAACCAGTTATTGACTTGGCAACACCACCTATGGAAAGTTATCTTATAGCCAGACATGCACATGTACAGAAAGATGTACCATATTTTTTCAATGTATAGGACAAAACTTTTGTCTAAAATTGTTAGACCAAAAATTGGGAGTCATCTTATACACAGGAGTAACTAGTTGATACTGATTTCTTAAGGCTGGGTTAGAAAAGTAGGGTCATCTTATACATGGGGGCATCTTACACACAGAAAAATATGGTATATTCAACAATATTTACTGCAGTACTATTTGTAGGAGCAAAAGGTTGAAAATAAACACATACCTGTTAATAAGGGACTAGTTAAATGTAATACATTTTTGTAAATACATTTTATACAAAGGAATATTATGCCAAAATGAAGACAAAGTCCTATTGGTATAAATAGGGAACAATCCCCAATATTTATTTAATGAAAAGAGCAAGGTATAGAACAGAGTGTTTAAGAATACAAAGGTGGGTGGTGGGACATACTGGGGAGAAATTATTTTAAAGTAGCCCACAGTCTACTTAAACAGAGCCATGCCTAGGAGCACAAGAGGAGTGGCAGGGCCCAATCATTTCTCAATGGACGCCACACAAAACATCAAAATAACTGCTATGATGGAGGACTAAGTGCACTTTTTCTCATTTAAAATTTCCTTTCATCAACGATCAATTAAATCACTACATATGAATTTTTAAGTCACCAGGTGTTTTAAATTTTTAAAATCTAGATTACTAGAACTAATTAGTAAACCAATGTGTCTATATATTACATACATCATCACAAAATATGATTGTAACTAGGTTAAATAATGCCAACTTATGAGACTGTGGGCTACTCAGAAGAATTTCCCCAAAAGGAGAGGTTATATATTCTTCCAAATATTAACACAGTAGTGGATTTTCTCCTCATCTCTCAACTTGTAATTCTGACTCTTATATATCCATTCAACTATGTGAACTACCCCACATTTTTCTAATTCAAACTCTGTATGTTCTCAATACCTATGCTCAATCCTCTATTAGAAAGATTAAAAATTCCACACAAACACTTGTAAAATTAAAAAAATGGTGAAGGCACAAGAACACAGACACAAGTATATGTGAAATACGTCTAAATTGCCAAAGCAGAGATAACCGAAGAAAGAGGTATCTCTTTATACAAAGGAGACTTTTTCTTATGATACCTAATAAGAAAGCTAACTATTTAAATTAAGGATTTTGCTGTACCCTTAGTAAATGAAAGTAGGCTGGAATTTTACAAGCCTCCTTCAATTTCATAAGCTATAAATGTAAGGCAAGGTGAGAGTTTTAAATACAGAAGGTGCCAAAAAATGTATATATATTTTAAGAAAGGAAAAAACTATTAAAATTGTAATACTCAATATGTACTGATAACAAAAGATGAATACTAGTCACATCTGACTTCTGCAATTACAAGAGGTGCAATTACAAAATGGTTGCCATCAAAGTCCAGACACTTCTGATTACAGCAAGCTACTGTTTGAGCAACATTGACCAAAGTGTTCGCTTATATTGCTGACATGCCATTTCTATTTCTTCCCGAAGTACTGCTAGTGTAGCCAGTTTTCTACAGTACACCACATCCTTTAAGGTCCCCCATAGGTAGAAGTCAAGGCGTGTTAAGTCAGGAGAATGTGGGGGAAACTCAAACAACATCCTTGAATTTCAAATACCACTTCAAAATGGTCTTGAGCTCCTTGAATGACAACCGTGCTTCTGCCATTTTCTTTGACTGTCCTGGCTGTCGCATGGTGACACTAGCACTCATTTGATTAACGCCATCATTTGAGTGAACATCATACTACACATTGCTACCATAATTCAACTCAGAAAAGTAATATAGGTAACATCTCTTAAAAATGTGTATATCAAGTTGACAATGCACTGTAGAACTGTATGCCTGAAACCTATGTAATCCTTGCTAACAGATGTCACCCCAATAAGTCTAACAATAAAAATGAATTAAAAAAAATGTGTATAAATGTTTTTGGCACCTCCGGTACTTTGAAGTGCTTACTCGTTGATGAAGACAGCCTTTTAAAACCTTTTTTGTCACTTGTTTTTCAAACATTAACATTTCTGATACTGGGATATATCCACTATTAATGGCATATTATAGTTCACTTAGCAATATTCTTTCTTTCTCAGTGATGACACAAAAATAATACACTTCTTTAACTGATATCTCAGAATTGAAGTACAGTAATAAATACTTCAAAATAATATTCTAAATTTGGTCTTTCAGTCTTTAACGTGCGTGATTCAACATTTCAAGACTATTTCTACAGAAATGGAGAGTTAAAGGACTCATAATTGCCCAAAATGGAGTAACAGGAACAACTCTCTTTTACTGAGAACTGGCACTGGGGGTGAGGAACTTTGAAGAGCTGACACCTTCTGTCCCCCTCCCCCTTTTTTTAGTTAGAATCAACATAAACACTTCCTCGCACAGGGGCATGCCTTTCCTCATGTGAGTAAATGCTCCCCTCATCCCCCTCACACCTGTAGCCTGACCCTAGCCTCCCAATCGCCTCCTCACCGCGTGGCTGCCCACCACTCTGATCTAAAGGGATTGCTGTCCTCTGGAGGGAATCTTTGGATCCCTTCTGGGGCCCAGCTCACTCATACTGCTTAGAAAACACCCCACCAACCTTGGCCCACTTGCTGTCACAACACTTCCTTCTTAAAGTCAGTGAAATGGTCTTTTCTATGTCTCCTACTCTGTGGACCAGATCAGGCAAAATACTGTTAACCCAGTTGTCCCCAAACCTTTACACCAAGTTGAATAATTTATCAAGATACCTGAACTAGATCACACTAAAATTAAAAATACAAGGTAAAAATCCATGTATTAAGTCAGAGACATTCCAAGGGCTCTTTAGAAAATTTAAAGTGTTACTTAGGGGAAGGGGGGGGCGGGGCGCAGAGCCATAGAAATGGTAATGAGAAAAAAAAAGTTTTGATAAAAAAGGGGGAAGTATCAATTTAGTTTTCTTTAAAAGCATGACATACATGTATGGACACTAGATACCTTGCAAACAGTCTGAATGAAAGTGATGATCTCTTGAGATCTTATCCAGATTATAAATTCATTTACGATCTAAGGCATATTTGTAGAACTGGAGGCTAATGTAATATTAAACTGCACAGTTAAGGATCCAGGGCATTTGTATGAGCATAATTTTTCATGTTAGTGTAAGAAGATGTGGGAATAGGAAAAAGTACCCAACAATAACATGACAATAAGAATTAGGCAAAAATAAGTAAGCATATATGAGTAAAATAATTTCTAATTAAAAATTTCACTTAAAAGCGATCACATTCTGAGCTAAATTCAAAGAGAAGTGAAAGAGCTATGAAAATTTTTTGATATATACAGCCTATCAAAACCCTATGAATAATTAATTATCTAAAGTCCTGGATAAATTCTACATTAGACTAGAACAACTATGGAGGGAGACGAAGGGCCACAATGCTGTGACTTGGTCCCCCAGTTGATCTGTCATTGTAGGTACTCAAATCGCTTTTAAAAAATCAAGTTTAATTGCTTTATTACTGTACCTTTTAGATATAAGAAATTAAATGAGAGAAAAAAATGACCGTAGTTATACCAATTACAACAAAACTTTTACTTACAAGCAAAAATAAATTGGAACTTATTTCTTAGATTGCCTCATAAAAAGCAGCACATCATTACTTCTTTACTGTTGCTTTATTTGTCAAAGTACAATAGACTTAAGAAAAATAATCAATTGATTTACCCAACTTCATAACTCAGACTTACATTTTCTGGTTCCACACCAATGTCTTCACAAAATTTCTCCATGCCGTCAGGACCTACAACATCATCAGTACCTGCAATGAAATGCAATCTTATATAAATTAAATCTAACCATGTACACTATTATTACTGTATTACATTGTCAAAATATTTATTATTAAAGTAAATTAAAATCAAGTAACACTTAAGGGTTATAACCCCTTTCTGAAGAAAAAAAATCACCAAATATAAATTAAAAAATATTTTGCAATTTCAGTTATATCTTTAAAAGGAAGGATTCTGCTCTGAACAATCATTTAAGTCAATTTATGTCCACGTCCTTCAACCTATGGATATATGGTATATATATATAATTTATGTCTAAAGATAAGGCTACCTGAGTTCAATTTCTGCGCTTCATTAAAGTTGCATAAAGCTCTATTCTTATTTTGATAATCATCTCAATACATACGATAATTTTTATAAACAACAAAGTACATAATGTTCTTTATAAAACTGAGAAATAACAGAATTGTTTCTTTTACACAGAAAAACAATCAAGCAGTCTTTTTGTTCTTGACAAGGCAATAAAGCTCTCCCACTCCAGCTTTAGCTTTGTTTCTTCCTGAAAGAACTCTCCACGTGTTCCATCTATACTTTATTTCCCATTCATTCTTCAGCCACTGAACCTTAGTTTCTACTCTAGTCTTTCCACTGAAATTCTTCTTGCCAAGGTCACCAAAAACCCTCTAACTGCCAAAACTGACAGAAACAGTTCATCTTTATTTTCTGACCTCTCTGTGTTATCTGAAAATTTGAAGTTCTTTATTCACAAAACTTGTCTCCTCCCATGGCTCTGGAAGTGCCCTCTTTCATCTGCTTTTCCCGCACCTCTCCTACTGTAGCTTCTTTATGGGTTCCTTTGCTTCTCCCACCTTGTTAAATTTGATGTGCAAAGATCCAGCCCTAAACCTCTGCTAGTCATTCTATACACTCCTTAGGAATGCAACCATACTTGAGATTTCAGGTCCTACCCCTTATCTCTTTGTACCCCACACTTTCCCCCTTACTTTTGAACTGCTGACCACAGACTGTCTGGCTACCTGACCTCCTTTTAACTGCCACAACTGAACTCATCTTCTGCCCCAAAGGTACTCCTCCTGTATTTCACATTTTCAACCACCACCGCAGAGCTCATCATCTCTCCATGCCAAGCCTGCTTATGCTCCCTCCTGTATTGTCTCAATTGGTGGCATCACCAGAAATAGACACCTGGGAGTCATGCTGGATTCCTCCCTTCTCCCATACTCTTTACATCCAATTATCAAGGGTGCTGCCAATTTTCCTTCCAAATATTTAATTGCACTTATCCTGTGCTGACCTACTTGGGCTTTGTTCTCTCACTTTTAGATTACCACAGCAGTCTCCTCAGGATCTCCCTAATTTCATACTCTTGTCCTCCTCTGACCCATCCTGCACACAGCCACACTGGCTTAAAATCTTTCAATGATTCTCCACTATCTAAAAACAAAGTCCAAAGTTTTTTTGCACATCAAATAAGGTACCCTATGATCTAGTGCCTCTCCTCCTCTTCAGCCTCATATCTTTATGCCTTCAAATAATGTTTCTTAGAGATAAATGAACCAATCAATATTGCTGAATGAAGAAAAATTAAGATCCAGGAACACTCAGTTACCTGTGGTTAGCTCTGCACACACATCCTGACAGACACCCAACACCATATTACTCTGTGACCTCAGCCCACCTTCTTCTCCCCTTCCCCCATCTTAACTGGCTAAGTCCTTCAATCTTTAAAGACTAAATCAGACAGGCAGCCTTTCCAATCTGCCCACCCCCACCAGAAGAGACTGGGTATCTGGCAGTCTTCTGTAATCCCATGCAATGCTAGGAAGAATAATCCAAAATAAATGTACAAGGTGGCTGTCCTCAACAAAGGATGAATATTAAAATCACCTGGGACAGTCTTTTTGGAAAGTCTTATGTCATTTCTTTGCTTCAAGCTGTTGTCTCCCACTGGACTTCAAACTCAGGCCCTTCCTCATAATCTGGCCAGAGCAAATACTTTTCTCCATGCTGTTATTTTTGTTTTAATCACAAATGTGCTATTTTGTTACAAAATGTCTTATTTCATATATTAAAATCTGTTACCTTTTTCTGAGATTTGATTATTAAAAGTTCTTAGTTAAATACAATTTACTTAATTTTTAATTTAGTTATTTTTTGCCATTAACACACAAACATGATACAAAATTTCAAAGTGTAAGTGAAAAATATTTAGAAAGTAAAAGTTTCCCCTATAACCCCTCTCCCCTCCCCAGAGACAACTATTTATTAAAGAGTATTTTTAAGAACCCTTCCCAAAGTAAGCCATTTACAGATTCTACATGCATGGAATATATACATATTTATTTGCTGTCTCTTAAGTTTGTCCAGGCCATTCTCTGTGGCTTTTGAGATACATAATAATATAATCATATCATCTCCAACAAATGATCATTTTTGCCTCCTCTTTTCAAATATTTATGCCCCTTCTTTCTTTCTCTTGTCTAACAACACTGGCTAATAACTTCCAAAACACTGGCAAGTAAGAATAGTGAGAGTGGCCACCTTTATCTCATTCCTGACTCAAATGGGAATATGTTTAGCATTTTATCATTTGATATGTTGCTAATTTGGGGTTTGAGAGTGCATGTACCTGTATGTGTGCATTCACGTATATATTACACAAATGAGACATTAATAAATTCACAAGGTAAAATGTTCAGAGAAAGTCAGTAAAATACAGTAAAGAGAAAGACTGTCTAGTAAGGCATGTGTCCTCCCACACCTTTCTGCTATGCATTTATGTATATGCAAATACATAAATTTGTATATCTACACACATGGATTGATGCTGGACCTCTAAATTCTACACCTTGCTTTTTTTCAATAAATATGTCTGATAATCTTCCTGTGAGAATACCTTCATCTACTTTGTTCTTGTTAGCTGACATATTTTGCATTATTCCATTGTATGTGAATGTGTGTGTATCTGTGTGTGTGTCTATATGCTAATCATGTTTCACTATAGTAAAGTATTTATGCTATGAGAATAAAAAATAATCATTTTCATAAGGAACTATCCATCTATTCCTATTTTGCTAAGAGGTTTTGTTTTTAGGAAAAGATGCTTTTGGGGTTAATACCAACAGGACACATTGGAGAAGGCTGTATAGTGCTAGAAAAAAAAAGTTACCTTAAAATTCTTTCTGAATTCCTGTCTTTGGTTTCCATTCTTCTTGTTTAAAAAAAGTTCTTTTACTGTAACCTATCCTTGAGTGCTGCCAGCCACCTGCATTTCCCATGCCTGTGAACTAGGCCTGGGTGTCTCCCAGACTGTTATTCCACTCTCACACCAGCCATCCCAGTTACTGCTTCCTCTATCAATACACATTACAAAGACAACGCATCTTCGATTTGTCTATTTGCTACACTAGAAAATGAGCACACAATTCTGTTGACTGCACTCCAGAGCCTGGCATGTATCAAGCCCTCAGAAGGTTTGCTGATGTATACTGTGCAGTGCAAATGTTCAAATAATCCATGTCTTTCCTTTTGGCCACATTTTATGCATTGCCATTGTCATATTAACGGCATATATTTGCATCTGTGTTTTAAAAGAGCAAGTTTTTAACAGTGTTATTTGCAATGGCATGACTCTGTCAAAAGTAATTCTTTTATCCTAAAAATATTAATAGCTTGTCAATCAACATAATTTAAAAGCTACTCATAATCCTGCTAAAATGTCTCATTATCTTTCCCTACTCATAATGCATACAATTAGTTCCAATTGTAATCACAATGTTCATTGTGATTATGTTTGTATTTACACTAAATTTATCAACCTGTAAACCTGAGCAATCTAATTCTAATAAATATGCCACTGGCTAACACAGTGGGTTAAAAGTGGGGTTTAAGGAAGATAGTTTAAAAAACACTGTCTATCTAAAATAGTAAGTTATGGAATACCCTGGTGACAAGATTCTGGAGATACATTTGGAAGGCAGATATACTGACAATAATCTAGAAAAAGGTGGTCCTCCTACTTTCTCTGCCATTTTAAGCAGGGGCTCCTAACTAAATACATTTAACTTTTTCATGATAGGCCAAGACCCTCATGGTAAAGTTCCCATAATTACACCATGCTGTGTCACTGAGGCAAACAGGGCACCAATGTCTCCTTTGGTAGCTTTTAACATCTCTTCCTTTACTGACAAACTGCTCTGTCACTTAGCTCCTACTCCCTAATCTCATTTTGGAAACCAAAAAACAATTCTGCTATAAAATTTAATCCAAAATAAAGACCAAGGCCTATAGTCAGGGCTTGTACAACTTTCATGACCTGCATGTGTGAGTTTTAATGTAACTCTACACAGTGATGGCAACTGTGTACTTGGCTTAATTTCTTATTCTTATACTCTCAGAAAGTAGATAAATTATTTATGTAAATCTGGTTTTCTTCTAATAAAAAGAAATGGAATTCTAGTTTCATATCCATGTTTAAATAATAGTCTTCAACTTTCCTCTTACCATCAAAAGTCAAAGAGAACTGAAGTACCAAAGTAGCAAAGTACAAAACCTATAGCCACAGAGAACAGGAGGAAGAGCCCCCAGTAGAGTGGGTTCATTTATTAAATTTTGGAGAAAAAATTTTGAGTTGATAGGGATTTAAAAAGAAGAGAAGATTGCATCCTAGAATGTGCAAAGGAGAGCTAGGTTAACTAGTCAGACAAAAGTTGAAGGTAGGTGGGCTCAGGTGGCAGAAACCATGGAAAGCAGACAGCAGGTTCAGTAGCACAACTGAGAACTATAGAAAGAATTAAAGATTCAGCCATGTGAAACAAATGTACCAGCAAGGTTCCTGCCACCCCTCCACTCCACTCCAAATTCAAGTGCAGGGAGTCAGCCCAAATCAGCTGACTCTTTCCTAGGGAAAGTAAACACATCATGGGTGGTAAAGCCTTCCTCATTCTAGCATCCAAGAAGCCTGTGAACTCACAGCCTGCTCCCACAAACTCACCCTACAGCACAACCTTGAATAATACTGATCTACAGTTTTTATTCATGTGGTTGGGATATTAAATATGAAACCACTGGGGCTTTTAATCATTCCCAATTTCAAACCATTTTCCCTACTGATAAAATACGTGAAAAGGCTTTGGGGGGGGGGGGTTTCCTAAATAGGAATTAAAATAGGAACAGCCACTCCCACAGAAACATCTTAGGGATGAACCATAAAGAACCACCCAACAGGGATCTCACAGAACCTAAAGAATGTAAGTTAAGCTTTATCCCAAATGTCATCTTTGTGAGCCAGAGTAAAGAAAACCAGAAGGAATATGGTAGTCTGTCCTTTTAAAGTATGGCTTATACTATGGAAAAAATCATATTTGCTTATAAAGGAAGACACACACACAAAAATCAAAATAGCTGTGCTATGATGGTAGGATTAAGTATAGTGTTTCTGTTTAACATTTCCTTTTCTGCACTGATATACCAAACACCTGCAAAAGTGTCAACCACTTTTACTAGGAATACCAAACATCTTCAAGAGATGCAAGGTTTTATGACGTAAATGTGAAAACAAATGAATTCTACTAATATGCAAGTGTTTAGTGTCCATGCTCTGCAAACAAAATCTAGCTCAAGCTAATTCAAGTAATGAAGGAGAATTCACCAGAAAGATGTTGGCGTACCTTAAAAAAATCCAAAGAACTACAGAAGTCAGGATTGCTTGCATCCTTTCAAGTCTACCACCAGAAAAGTTCTCCCAGCTTCAATCTGGTAATTCCAGATTTTTATCTGCTTAGGCCTGGCCTGGGTTACCTGCCCGACCCCTGGAATAATTGCTGTGGGCAAAGGGGCAGGCTCTTACCAGAAAAGGGGTAGGGTCGGGGGGAAATGACAAGCTCAGGCCATGGGAGGAATCCTCACGTTGATATCCAGTAAAAGGCTATGTGTAGTAGTGAACAATGTCTTGGCGAAGTACAAAGAAGGTTATTCAGCAATTAGGGGGCTTTAAAAATGTATAGCTGCTTTTCAGATGGAAAAATGGAGAAAAGCACTCCAGGCAAAGAGATGGCTGGGAATTACTGGTCTTTCATCTTGCAGGTAGCAGGATTTTTATTAAGTGGGGTGGGTTGGGGGTGGATTGATGACAGGAAAATTGTTTTGAACGTTTCCAGGATAGTCAAGTGATAGGAAATAAGATAGGGGACAGGAAAGGTAAATGAACCTTCAGCTCAAACTTGTCTGAAAAATTTTTTGTCTTTTTTATACCATATAGCCTCAATAACCCTAGATTTCAGTATTACACTACATAAAAAATTGCAGTAAGTTCCAAAAAATGGGACTGAATCTAACAATTTAAATGACAAAAGAAGCATTTTCTGCCAAATGATCTTTCAAAACAGATACTTGATATTAGAAATTTCATTGCACTATATAATGATTCAAAGTAGCAAAATTTATTTTAACTTGGATGTGTATACTAAATAATCACCCATTACCAGCATTCCAAATAGGTTTCTTAGCAATCCAAAGTATTTCTCCCAAGTGCATTTATTTCAGTTCCCTTCTAGTGTTCTGAATTCTTTGGCTTAGTGGCTGACTATAAATAGGATATTTGGTGATTTGTTTCAATTATCGTATTTTGCAGTGTACGATGTGCTC
Source organism: Lyroderma lyra (assembly GCA_004026885.1). Lineage (NCBI taxonomy): Eukaryota > Metazoa > Chordata > Mammalia > Chiroptera > Megadermatidae > Lyroderma > Lyroderma lyra. Next base: position 9,243 of record PVJL010007370.1, on the reverse strand, counting down.
CCATGTATAATGTACACCCATGTTTTTGGCCCAAACTTTCAAGGGAAAAAAATCTTTCGTTTTAACTTTTTACTTCAAATTTTTATGTTTATATTTAAATACTTGTTTTTGTATTATAAATAAATTTTGGCATTTATTTTTTAACATAACTCATATATGGAATATAAAATTGAAAGAAACAAAAACTCATGGACATAGTCAATAGTTTAGTGGTGATCTGAGGATAACAGGGGAAGGAATTGGGGGAGGCAGGAGGAAGAGTCAAATATATGGTGACGGACGGAGAACTGACTCTGATGGTGAACACATAAGCCAACACACAGACGATGTATTGTAGAACTGTACACCTGGAACCTCTGTAAGTTTTACTAACCAATGTCACCCCAATAAATTTAACAATTAAAAAAACCCCATTATCATATTCTCAGGTATTATTTGGCATACAGATATCATTATTTATTTCTAGAGTTACACTTTTAGTTCATAAACATAAATGAAAGAATAAAAACATTTATATAGATACAGAATTAGTACTATCCATGTATAATGTGCATCCTTATTTTTCCCTCACAAATTTGGGCAAAAAAGTGCACATTATACACAGCAACATATAGTATGTTCCCTCCCTCAAACAGGGACACACACACACAACAACTTTAAAAAGTATGCATTTTTTAATTCCCTAATCTCCTCTAAGGTAGACCTTACTTTCATGACGACTGGTCTTAGATAATATAACTGATTACCTACCTGCATATTCATAGAACCACTCTAAGCACCTCTTACTTGAAAAAGCTTCTTCTTCAGTCTTTATTCTAGTTGAATCATATTTTCTATACATGCTAGAAATTGAGAAAGCAATCTTAAGTTAAAGATAGTGACTTCTTTGAAGTATCAGAGACATTTTATTCATTTATCCAAACCAGACATCTATTCAATCAGTATTTCAAGTATATTTTAAATATTTTCTCCCTACTTCAGTTTTTATAACTATAGTTTTAAACACAGTCACACTCAATACAGAATTAAATGGTAATCACTTAATACAGATTTTCCCCTGATTAACAAAGAATCCCTAAGAACAGGTATTTGGGAGACTCCCTTCTTCTATCTCACTAGCCAGAACTAACTACAAAATGGTGGTGAGATACAGTAAGAAAGTGTTTTCTTCATCTGACAACCCTAGAACTCACTTATGTCTCCACATTAAATACTCCTGATTTCTGTGTCTTACAACTCAAATTGGGCAGAGAGCGGTGTAGAAGGAAGAACCTGTCACTATTAGACGCCTCAAGGGAACATAAAGAAAATAAAAAGAAATATCAAACTACGTCCAACCCTCCAGTGGAAAAAAAATCAGGTATAAAGTTGTTGATGAGATAAAGCCCCTTGGATGGTTTCTTATTAGTACGACCCTAAAAACCTCAGAGAGAGAAGTATAGAGAAACCCTGGCTTCTGCCATTCTCTTATAATTTCTTAGTGTTATAAAAATAGCCAGCATAAGCTACAGAACTGAATGAGGAAGCACAGCAGCTTCAGAAATCCTTCTAGAGGATTTCATAATGACCTTGGCCTGAGGACTGAGATACTCTCTACTTGGGGAGGGGAGAGGAGGCAGTATCTTTAAAACAGTGATTTAGATAGGAAAATTATGAGTATATATTTTTCTTATGCCTTATTTACATATAAATGGCCTAAGTAGTTATAAACATTTATGAATATAGTTCTATTTACATTGTATATAATATAAAAATCATATATATATATTTTAATGAGCATTTACTCATGACCTAGAGGTTCACCAGAGTATCTATATATATTATATACCTCTGATCAAAGATTCTGAGTTTCAATACAAAAAAAAAAAAATGATGATAAGGTGGTAAGATAATTAAACTGCAAGCTACCAGTTTTGTATTTCTTCTTTTAAAAAGTAGCCATTTTACCTGGAAACAAAAGTGCATATTAGCCAAGGGTTCAAATAGATATGCTCTAATCCTGGGTCTGGACATTCCTACCTTAGCTCAAAGTCTGTAACTGGAGACTTGTTAATATATATGACACTGTAATGTTTGAATTGCTTGAACATACTCTACATAAAAAAGGACAATGGAATACCATCCAGCAAATAAAATACTGATACATGCTATTACACGGATGGACCTCAAAAACATTAAGCCAAGTGAAAGAAGCATAAAATGTCCAGAAAAGGCAAATCTGTAGAGACTGATGCATAGGTGCCTGCAGGTGGGAACAGGGAGTGACTAAATGGGCACCAGGGAGCTAATGGGGTAATGGAAATCTTTTAAAAGTGATTTGTAGTGATGGCTACACAACTTTGACAACTTAGTAAAAATCACTTCAAATGGATGAACAATAAATATGGTATGCAAATAAAGTTTTTTGAAAATGGACCAAGAATGAAACTCAGATAATGCCATAGCTCCCTCTCTCCTTTGGATGACCATGGAAATGCTATTAGTAAGGATACCTCACACCTTTCTGCAACTCAACTACCAGTTTTTATACTGGCTTTAACATACTAAACTATATTAGACTGTGGTGAAAAAATAATAAGTGCCATATATAATCACAAAATGCTATGTGATTATTAGAATTTAACACACCCTGATAATCATATTGACACCACCAAGGAAGTATTATCATTAGCAAAAATACATAAAGTGAGAAATGCACATTAAAATGATGTGTAACATAATCACATTTATTTAAGACTGTATTCCAATATCAAATGGCAAATTTCAATAATGCAAAAACCACAATTATGTTCGCACCAACGTAATACTTGCCTTCATAAATCTGAATATCTCTGGTCTAAACATTGTTAGTGATTATCTTCTAAATCACTGCTATCTTCTTTTAGGTAATATTTTCTACTTATTTGGGATATGAACAGTGACATTACTTTCACATTTTCAGAGTCCATCTCTGTACCCCTCCAACTGAGTTGTAGTATATTAAGTGTCATAGCAAGAAAGAAACAAAAATTTCATACTGATTTACAGATGTGAAAATTCAGGCCCATTAGTGAAGTGACCTACAGAGCTAGAATGGAGGGAGACAGAAAAGGGCAGAAAGGATTAAAACTCTAGTGTCTGTTCACTGTTTTTAAAAAAAAAAAAAAAACCAGAAAATAAAACTGACTGGCATTAAAATCAGGGTGGAAACAATAAAGATGCCTAAAATAAACAAGTCTAACAGACCTTTGGAGTTACTAAAATTAAAAGTACACTTGTCTGAAAGAGAAGTCGTTCCAAGTCCAGGGGTGTCCAATCTTTTGGCTTGTGTCATACATAAAATACACTAACAGCTGATGAGCTATTTAAAAAAAAAAAGTCGCAAAAACATCTCATAAAGTTTTAAGAAAGTTTATGAATTTGTGTTGGGCTGCCTTCAAAGCTGTCCTGGGCCACATGCAGCCCACGGGCCATGGGTTGAACAAACTTGGCTGTTTTTCACAGTTTCTGCAAATTCTCTCTCTTCTAAGAATAAAGCTCAGCGTGGCTAATATCCAGGCAGGCTCAGAGGATTCAATATAGGCAGTTCTCTCCAGCCACTTGGTCCAGGTCCCTCACAAAGGCAATTATGGGATTCCTGTGGTGGTGGTATTTAGTGAGACTATCTCAAAGAATAGATACATACCAATCCTGTGGTCCTCAATAGGCACAGACAGCAAGCCCTTAAAAGGAAAGAAAGAAACTCTACACCAGTTTTGGCGGATCAGTGTACTAAGATAAAACTTTAATTTCAAAGAATTCAAATTACCTAATTTGTTTTTATTTTATAAACTCATGCATAAAGTAAGTGACAGGAAATAATTACACTTTGGAAGTTCGCCTGGCAGAACCAAAACAATGTTCCAGCTGGCATTTGTTGTACACTTAGCAGACCCACTTTGGACTAAGCAGAAAAGTGCCTCCTTGACATTTACGTCATCAATTTTGATCTGTCTCTGCAACATACCTATCATGTCTACTTTTCTTGGCCGATAAATCATCTCCAGAGGCAGGTCTTCTCTTTTTCCTTGGCGGCATCACTTTACTAAGGCAGTCCGAAGAACTACAAGACCGCAGACTTCCTACACAACAAAGAGTCAAAGGGCACAAGATTATTGTTGCCACATCACAACACTTCAAAAAAAAAAAATGCCCCCACCAAATTAGAAACCTCTGTGACTGGTGTTGCAAAGGCTTTAGATGTTATCTGTAAATGTTATGAGGTTAAGAAAATGCTTTCTAGTTCCTTGTTAAGAAAATGTTATAGTTAAGAAATAAACTTAGCAATAACATCATAAGTAAGTTAATACTCCCCCCCCAAACCACACCAGAAATAAAAGTTATAATTTCAATTTACTCTCCAAAAATACTAGTATAAATTATCTAAGATTTCAGCTTCTGTTACATGTCAATGTTCCTTCAAAAAGAATTGGACTGCTATTCACTTATATACTTCATTAGGCAAAGCCAGTTCAGTCAGTCACCTTGAGTCTAAAATACATACAAGAATATCAGACTGAACACTCTTCAGCTTCAAGAGATTATCTGGTTTCGGTTTTAAAAAACAAACAACAACAAAAAAAAACAGGATTTGGATTTTTAGGGGAAGAAGACTGACATGATCTTGAATAAAATTTCCATAATAATTTTTAGTTTGTTTCTGCCATTCACAGAAGATTCTGCTACTCTGTCAGGGTTTTCAGAAACATACAGAGGTCAGCTCAGGAAGGAGTGAAGAGCAATCAAGTGCAGTAGCGATGGTTCAGTGAGGGTAGAGGTTAGATTGCAGTGGGCTAGAAAAGGCTATAAAGAGAGGGGGTGAACACAGTGAACACGGACAACTCTTTCTAGAAAGCTGTTCGGAAGGCAGGGAGAGAGTGTCAGTAGTAAACAGTCACAACCCTGGTAAGAGCAATAATCAGGACTGAAATCTAAATTCCAGTTATACTTAGGCTTCCACGATTGTGCTAAGTTCCCAGGATGGTGTATATGTTTCAAGAATACACCAGCCAAAAACACTTAACTCTGTTATAAAAAAAAAAGACTACCACCTGAATGAGGTGTCAGCCCAGTGACAAGTACTAGAAAATGCCTGTGCTCAAGGATCCTGTTTGCTTCTTCAGCACAGAAGCAGACTTCAAATAGCTAAAAAGACAACCGTCAGCTAACTATTCCTGGGGCCCAGCCAGGCACTGTCCCTCCAGGGATGGGAATAAAGGGTTCTTCCAAGACAGAAGTATTTTGATTATATATGGGCAGCTCTCTCTCCCCATAACAGCAGCAAAAACTGAAAGAGAATAAGCCAGAGAAAGTGATGCTCATACAAGCACCTCATTCATCTTCCCTATGAAATGGAGTTCCTGTTTACAAACACCACCAAAGCATACAAAGATGTCACAAGAGTCGCAGAGGGACCCCAGCTTTTGCAGACTGCCAACATACAAGAAAAAGATTTATTCCTGTCATTAATGCCTTGAAGTGAGGCTTGCAAAATGAAAAAGTACACCCTTTCTAGCTGAAAAGCCTACTGCACTGCTCAGAAATAAGAGCCTGCCTGCCTTAAACCTGGAGGCTTGTTTCTCCTGCCTTGGATGTGTGTGTGTGAAAAAACTTATCATGGTTTGGTTCTGAGTATCTGATCAGACTGCTCCCTTCCACCAGTGTTTACAGGACACAGAGTAAAATGCACTTATCTCCTCAGCCCACGGGAAGATAAACACTATTTAAAATAACATCTTCATCAATATTCACCAATAAAGCTCCTCTACTATCTGCTTCTTCATGAAAACATTGAAATCTTACTTGTCAAGAGTATCCTGTATTTGGTAAACATACAAACATTGTAAGTTAACCAACATTTTTAAGTTTCGCTTATTTTTTTCCTTATTTTTAATTTATCTTTATTTTTTTAATTTTTTTCCTTACTGATTAATGCTTTCTATTAAAAAGTTTCACAAATCACCTTTTCTTGTGTCTATATAAAATGTTCATATTTGAACCCCAAATCAGCCCAAATTTGACATTTTATTCTTTCATTTATTCAACATTTTTTATCTTCTTTTATCTTTTATCAATGGTAAGAACCATTGCTTTTCTTTAGATCTGTCCACTCTAATCATCAGCATAAGCAAGTGGCTGTTATGGGGCCATCTTTCACAAAGATGTCTGTTCACTTGCCTGATGCCAACTATAGCTCAGGCAGCCATTGGCTCATTGATCTTCTCACCCTCACCTCACAGGAAGTATAAGGCAAACTCACAACACCTCTGTGATGTAAAGGACTATATGGCAAGCTCCTCAGGTAGAACCCAGGACCCATGATGACCGTGAAACATTTCAGACTACATAAAAAGCAATTTTTAAATGCTGAGGAAACTTAAGTTTATTTAAAATAATCTGCCAACATGAACCAAGCCAACAAAACAACCAGACTGACAACAATTCAAGGCTTTTTTGCCCCAAACCCTCCACTTTCACATGGCTCCAAGGATCCTAAGTGAGCAGGGGTAACAACTAGGGTTTTGAAGTACACATATACAAAGGAACACCCTGCACGGTCCTGTTTGAAAGTTCACCTACGCATACACAGAATCTAATACAGTACATTAGTACAGCAATAAGAAGATATATACATTGAGAATTCTAGACTCTCAATAAATATTTGTTGAATAAATGTATAAATCAAATTCTGCTAAAAACTCAGTACATTTCCAAAGATTTAAAACACTTATAAATAAATAATACACCATCACTTTGGATGTTTTTTCCATTTCTCAGTAAAACAAGCACTTGACTTTAAGTTTCCTGCCAGGTAAGAATTTTAAAAATACAAATATTCTAGAATGTTTGCTTCTTAAAATAACTGTGATAAATATTTTTATAATAAAAACAATTAAGTCTAAGTCATTGGTTTCCAAGTGGTGGCATGCATACCCCTGGGTGTATATGCTGGGCCATTCAGGGGTATACGAAAAATAATCAGTAACAGTGAAAAAAGTAAAGTAAAAAAATGTAAAACATTAGTTATGAAACAATAAATGTTAAGTTTGAATCACCATTAATGGAGACAGTTCAAAATTAGATCACATTAGCAAATGGTGATCGGTGAGGGTGTGGCTATGAATCCTTTCCCCTAAACTGCTCTTCTACCAATCATTACACAGTTTCAGAATATTCCATTTGCAATGTTTCTAGAACTTCTCCAAACATATAAATACATCCACAGCCAGACTGTTTGATCAGTTTAGTTACTGAGTAAAAGGAAGTACATTGGCTTTGTCATTCTTTCAAGTAGTTTTTTAATTTAATGATTAAACACTTGATCATCATTATCAATATTTAACTGTTATAAATATTTTAATATTAAATCTGTAGTCTGTACTTTCAGTAAGTAATTTTTCTTTCCTAATTTATTACCTTATTGCCACTATTTTATATTAAGATAAGCAATGAAAAAGTGTATTTAAAAACAGCTGTTGTAAAAACAAGGGGTAAAAATAATAGAAATGGGTTTAAAAGGGATACACAAATGGAAAAAGGTTGGGAACCACTGGTCTAAATTAATATTTTATACATTTATATTTATTTATATAGTTAAATTTAGACTTGACTGATTCAACTTGTATCACAATCACAAAGAATGAGCTATTGTAACCCTTTAAAAGTATCACCTTAGGTACAAATAATCTGCCATTACAGGGAGAGGTAAAACATTAAGGCCAATGTTTAAATAATAACTATAAAGCACCTTTAAAGTTACCTTATTTATCTTCACAAATCTGAGAGGTGTTTATTACCACTCCAATTCTACAGATGAGGAAACTGACCAATAACGTTGAGCACCTGAAAGAAGGCAAGATGGCAACTGGAGAAGAAGTCCCTAAAGCCTCACCCAGAAAACACAACTGGCCGCCCAGGAGCCAAGAAAGAGGACCCTGAGTGACAAACCGGCTGTTGAGAAATCCACAAATCACAAGTAAACACCTGAGGGTTGGAGAGAAGGGGGCGAGTGGGGGAGAGGGAAGGGAGCAGAGACTGCAACAGGGCACAATCGCTGCTGACTATTCGGAACGGTGCACTTCATGGGAGGGGAGAGACCATGGGGGAGCTGGGCTTTGGAGCTGTATGCTGGGGACAAAGTTTGGGAGCCAGCCTCTGGAACTTTTGAGTGGTAGAAGGGCTAAGCGAGGACTCTGAACTGCAAAGATGACACCCAGCTCTAGGCCCCCTGGAGATCTACACAGGGCTGCAGTTCCTGTTCCCAGCCCACTACAAAGGCGACCCTGCTGTCTCAGGCCAGGCCCACAGCTTTGGACTTAAGGAGCGTGCACTTCCTCGTGCACCCCAGGGTTCTGAAAGCAGTGTTGAGTCTGTAGACAGCCAGATGCTGAATCAGGGCTAGGAAGAAAGATAATTTGATAGCATTCACCCAAGCCAGCAGAAACAAGCTTTGGACCAGCTTCCCCAGCAAAGGGAAGAAGGCAGAGCCGCCCTTGGAGCACCTTCTGTTGGCCTCTCCTCAGGATATATGCGCATAGCTTCCATGCACAGTAGGAGATCAGAAACAAGAAATAAACCACCTGTCTCCCAAAAGTTGACCCCCAGTGCCACCTAGTGTCTGCCTTACAGCAAGACACCACAAAAGCAATAATCTGGGCTCTGAACATAAAGCCCTCATGTCAAAGAGGAAGAACCCAGCGGACAGGATGAATTCCTTAAAAATTAAAACTCCTCAGAAAGAACATGAAATTTATCCAGAAGACAGGTTCTTAGACCTGGAACGGCCTGATTAAGTGACAGAGAATTTAAAGCAGCCATTCTAAAGGCTGTGAGAGAAACGAAAACCTACTGGCAGAACACCATAGTGGAGATAAATAACATAAAAAAGGATATAAACCACATAAAAAAGGAACTCTGTGAACAAAAAGAACAATTTAACAAAGAAATTCAAAACATAAGAAAGATTGAGATGGAAATGCCAGAAATAATACAATAAAAGAAGTGAGAAATGAAATAACTGCCACAGAAAACAGGGCCAACCAGATGGAGGAAAGAATTAGTGATATTGAAGATCAGAACATGGAAACAGCTCAGAAAGAGGAAGAGAGGGAATATAGAACCAAAAGGATTGAAAGAACTCTGCAAGAACTATCCGACTCCATGAGACAAAACAACATCAGGATAATAGGAATAGAAGAGGGGGCAGAGCAATCTACAGAGAGCATA
>PVJL010007369.1:0-79102 GCA_004026885.1 Lyroderma lyra | reverse complement strand
CAGTCATCTGTCGCAGGGCACTTTGGTTGTTTCCATGTTTTGGCCACTGTGAACAGCACTGCGATGAACATTGGGGTACATAAGTCTTTGCGGACAAAGGTTTTCAAGTTCTTTGGGTAGATCCCCAGAAGGGGGATTGCTGGGTCAAATGGTAGCTCCATTCCCAATTTTCTGAGGAACCTCCACACTGCCTTCCACAATGGTTGTACCAGTTTGCACTCCCACCAGCAGTGTACCAGAGTTCCTTTTTCTCCACATCCTCTCCAGCACTTGTTGTTCCTTGTCTTGTTGATAATAGCCATTCTCACAGGTGTGAGGTGGTATCTCATTAAGTAGTAAGTTTTTAAATTAGCATTCTAGAAATCAAGGCTTTTTCATTATCAGAAGTTTTTGAGTAATTCTAGGCCACATAGACTTCCTTTTGATTCATGCATTTTTAAAACCCTGGTCCACATAGAGCTGATGAAGCATCCTGATAGGACCAAAACATGAAACTTTCTCTTTCACTGATGATCAGGACCCAACCCCACTCCCAGTGGAAACCTTGGAGCACTTTCCCCTCTCAATCTGTCACAAGGAATATTTTCAATAGTAGCAGGTTATTCATTTATGGTGAGAATTCTTTATTCCATATAGAAAGTCTGGATGATGGTGAAAATGGAGAGAAAATGCTCTGAGATTCAGGGCAGAATTATTCCAAAGAGTTAACCTTAAAAATCATTTGAAAAAGCTATTAAAAGTAGGTGAAAACACTTGTAAAACAGAAACATCAGAAGTAGAGATAAATTTTGCAATGTCTAAATGCTTGATATTCCAGGAGAAAAAGAGGATATAGCCACTGACCCAGGACATGACATGACACCTGAAAACCTGCCATTTCTTCCTCTTCTTTTTTTCTTCTCTACATTTTTTCTCAGATTATCTAAATAAATCATATGTGCATTTTGAGATTATACTTTTAAAGTATCAAGCAGAGTCTCTTTGCCTAATGCTTCACCTATAGACAGGACTTAGAAATGCAGAAAAGGTCTAATTGCCTAGTTTTGTTTTGCTTTGTTTTGTTACAGGAATGATGATTCAGGAACAAGGAGGTCTTATGTGGAGACAAACTGGTGAGTTTTTCCTTCCCTGACTTCTAGGGCCCTTGCTTCTCACAGATGCCCACAAATTCTGCTATAGATGGTAAATGTGGGCTGTACTGATTTACTCCTCTGAGACACACATTGAGCCAATACTGTAACCTACCCTTGGTCCAAAGGCTGCATTCAATTCTCATAAATTACCAGGGAGCCCATGTGCTTGACCCTTAGAATCATCTGGAGCATCCATATTGGTTCCCACCCAAACTGATATTCTGTGAGGGAAGAGCACAGGTGATGATCAATCTTACAACCTCACATGTGGTCCTATTGGGAAACCTGAGTTGAGAACCACATATCTAAATATCTAAACCTTGCTTCTCAGGCTTTAATAAGCACATACAAACATACCTTGGAGATGTTGTGGTTTGGTTCCAGACCATCAAAATAAAGCAAGTATTGCAATAACGTGAGTCACACAATATTTTGTTTCCCATTGTATATAAAAGTTATGTTTACACTATACATAATACATAACCTGTTTAACGTACAATACCATTATTTGTGATAAACATGTACATACCTTAATTTAAAAATACTTTCTTGTGATAAAATGCTAAACACCATTTGGGCCTTGAGAGAGTTGTCATCTTATTGATGAAGGGTCTTGCCTCAGTGTTGATGGAAAAGTATCTATGATGTGCAATCAAACAATTTATGCCTGCAAATCATTAGGTATTCTGGGACTCACTCAAAGAAATTATGATTTAGCAGATTTAAAGTGGAATCCCCGAATTTGAATCTTCAGCAAGTTTTATGTATATGTTGATGTTGCGACCCCTCATCCCATCTTATTTCAACACAGAAGACCAAAAATTATTGTCTTGAGATATCACATGTTGTGCTCCCTGTTTTCGATCCCCACAGCGACCAAGAGACCGACTCTGATGTAAATACAAAAGGAGACTTTATTGCTACAAGCTCGAGCTCGGTCTGTTTGCCCTCCAACGCAGCAGAGAGAGAACGGCCCTAAACCTGGATAGGCGGGGGAATTTAAAGGAAAAAAATTGCAGGCGGGTGGGGTGACATGCCGTGGCATTACTGGGTAGGTGGAGGGACATCGGGCGGGAAGCAGGAACTGGGTTAACGCTGAGGTTTTTCCTAATAAGGGAAGTAGTCTGCTGTGCTCTTAGGTTTCACTTCTCTCGAAATGGCGGCTAACTGTCAAAATGGAGTCTCCTAGGCCTCACAACATAGTTTTCTGGTCCTTTAAAGTTTACAGAATGCTAGAGAAGGAAGTAGTGTCCAAGCAAGTGAAAAAGAACAAAATACACTACTCACAAACATGTCCCTAGCATACTGATTATTTTGAGGTGGTAATTTTTAAGAAACAGCAGACATAAGTGAAGCTCTGAAAACAAAGTAGGTGTTACTATTACGTAAGAAAATATTTACATTTATAAGGGAAATCTCCATCTGTAAGAGTCTCTCTCACTGAATCAGGAAGTGAGGAATGACTTTATCTCTAGAAACTCATATCAATGGAGAAGGCTGCACTTAAATCTGCATATCAACCTTACCCTTGATTACTGTGATTTTCCTGACCTCCCATTAACTGCCTCCCCACCCCCCTACATATTTTGTCATCGTAACCTGAAGATTTCTATGTTAAGGTGATGGCTTGGCCATTTTGGTAAGTTGCTCCATTTTCCTGGATCTGTCCCATGTTTACAGGAGGTATACATGTTATTAAACATTTATTTGTTTTTCTCCTGGTAATGTCAATTTAATTATTAGACCAGCCATAAGACCTAAAAGAGAAGACAGATTAATTATTTCCCTCCTATGCAAGTCTGTGTTTGGAAAAATAACAGATACACCATTAATGTAGTGTTTATTGAGCATTTACTAGCTCACAAGTAGGTACACTGTACTGAAAAGTTCAGATACATTTATGTGAGTCAATCCTCATAATAATTTAGGAGTTGGGTAGTAGTGATAGTGTTGCAGAAAGGCTCCACCTTCCGAATGTTATGGAAGGCTCTACCCATTCACTTGTCAGAAAGACCAAGCAGCACTTGGAGCACTTACAAATTCAGGTTGTTTATTTTATTCCGGTGGGATCAGAGGAGTTGTTTCCAAAGTCTGAGCCCTGAACAAAGGCAGGGTGGGGAAATTTATGGCATAGCATTTCTGTAATAATCATCAGTTTCCCATGAATGGGCTAGGGTTGGTGGGAACGGAGTTCAGGGAAAAGGAGAACCAGAAATGACTCCGGGGGGGGCGGGGGGTAGGGTCCTGGTCTAGGCTATCGGCCATTGTTGGGAGGCAATATTTCTCTACAATAGAGTAGGTAGGAAGGTAGATATGAGCAGGAGAATGAGAGGTTGTCCCAGTCCATTATGAGCTGCCTCTGAGTTAAGAAAATAAGGCAATCAGAAAATACAAGACAGAAGGGGAATTGAAGCTCAACTGGATATTAGGAGCCCCCCTGCTATAAACCCTATAAAGTGCCTAGCTTTCATTTCCCCATTTCCCTAGTCTTAATCACTTTCTTAATTAGTCTTCCCCTGACCCTAGCCTTAAACTACAGCTTGTTCTCAGCATGACTCATAGGATAGCTCCCGCCTCCTGGTTTAGATAATTACCCTGAAACTTGTGCACTATGACCCAGCATCCTCTCCAGGCTGTTCTAAACCCAGTTCCTGGGATTATGATGACACCAGGATGACCAGTTGGTCAGAAGAAAGACCTCAGCCTTAATGAATCCCCTGGAATCATCACATCAGTCATGTGAACCCTGGAAGAATGCCAATATTTTCACCTAAGATTCCCTTTGAAAACCCTTCCACAATGTGGAAAAAAAGGGGTGGTTTCCTTCTCTTGGGTCATCCTGCTCCACATCTTAGAGTGTACTTTCCTCACTAATAAAGCCTTCATTCTCTAATCTTTTACAAACTCTATCTCTTGATTGAATTCTTTCCTTCAAGAGACAAAGACAGAGAAAAACATTCACCATTTCAAGTAGCAGTAGGTATCTCATATTTCCTTTGAAGACTTAGATGCTAAGGCCTGACTTTGTTTTTTCTTTTCCCCTAATATTGATTGTAAATAAATACTTGTATAGAATGGGAGCTGAATATGGAAGGATAAAGTAATATAGAAAGGAAGCATAAAGTAGTATGTAAGAGAAATTTCTCATTGTTTTCTTCTAATTTTTACTTGTATAGGTTGGTAATAGAATGGTGCAGGGAGTGAAAAATATACCCATCTAGGTTCCTGGCTGAGAACTTCATTCCTGTCATGAAAGATCAACAGGAGGGAAGCAAGCAGAAGTTCTACAACATGAATACCTCCTGCGTACATGGGAGAGATCCGCAAAAACTGCCCAAATGGCCCAAGCCACCACCTCAGATAACACCTCTAGCTAAATGCAAAAGAAGACCTTGGTGGAAGGGGAAATCCAGGTATGAGGTGACTGATAGAAAAGAGCCAAAACAAGAGGCGGTAGTGACAAGCTTTATTACGCTACCTGCCACGTTGCCTCACAATGAGAGAACACCCCCGACCATTGGGAGGGGTGGATATATATATATATATATATATATGGAGTGGGTTTTGCCGGGAAAAATGTGGGGGGAGGTATAGGTGTCTACTTCTGATTGGTCAAAGGTAGGTTTTGCTTTCCCGGGCTAGGCTGATCTCCTGTGAGATGAAGGTTAAGGGGATGGCGGTCAAACGAGTAAAATGGTGGTTCAGGAGCCATTTTGCGGTTCAGGAGCCATTTTAGGTTAAGCCAATCAGACAAAGCACAGTAATCAAGGGCAAGGCTATTATGCAGATTTCAGTCTCTGCCTTCTCCATTAACAAGAATTTCTAGAGATATGGTTATCCTCCTCTTCCTGCCACAGGGAGGGAAACACCCTTACAAATGAAGATTTTTCTTAAGAAAGTACATATCTTTTAAACAAGGGAAACTTTTTTGTGATTTTTAGAGATTTTTCTATGTCTGCTCTTTCTTAAAAATAACCATCCTAAAATCATCCTCATGCCAAATACATTTTGGAATGACAAATCCTGCTCCTCTTCAGAAGATTAACTGTTTAATTTTATAAGTAACTGCCAAACAGTGGTCTAAAGCGAATGTACTTTTTACCCTCCTATTAGTAACATATGAGAATTCTAATTTCTCAACATTCAAGGTTCATGTGCTCAATGCTTCTGTTACCAGAAAATGAGGTGCCCTCATTGACATGGTGTCCAGGTTCTTGGTATCTTGAGCAAAGAATTGAACAAGACACACACCAAAATGTAGAGGTGAAACAAAGAGTTTATTGAAATGAAAGTACACGCCAAAGAGATACAAGTGGGCCCGAGCAAGAAGAATGCCTCAGGGGACTCTGGTGGCAAAGGGAAAGTACACTTCTAAAAGATAGGAGTGGACTCCAGCAGGAAAATGGTTCAAGAGCCCTGATTAATGAAGCTTGGGTACTTTTATTTTCTTTGGCTGTAAGGGTTATGCCCATCTGGGTGTGGGGCATGTTTGATTGACATGGGCCTATTATATAACCTCTTTTAACTGCACATATTCTTTCCCAGAGTTCTGTCTGTAATAATTATATTAATAAACTCTGGGCATATGTATGTTAATACAATGATGCTATAATGAGGCCCAGGTGAGATGAAGGTCATTGTAACTCTCACTGCACAGGCGTTAGGAACTGGCTCAAACTGGTGGGCTTCTTGTGCCCTCTAACTTCCTTGTATTTGCCTGAAACTTCTTCCTGTGGCTGCCTAGCCTGGGGCAGGGATTACTATTGAAAGGGTGGTATCAAGGTGGTGACTATTCTAGGCTGGTGAGTCTCATGGGAGGGGCCCCAAGATTCCCCCTATTCTATCTGCCTTCCTCACATTCTCTTGAGAGACATGGTCCCCACAAATCTCTATGGGAAGCTGAGGGACTGGCAGTCTCAGCTTCTGTATCTGCTTTCTGCTGAGGATGGTCAATTGTCCCTACCTATTGGGAATCCACGGAGCTCTCACCCTATCTGATCTAAAAGGGGAAGGGTTTTTGAGAACGACCACGTTGACTTCTTTGGTTGAGATGGGCTGGAAGCCTTTTTGGGGTATCAGTTGTATCCCAGTGGTCCCTAGAGGAGGAGAAATTAATTCAATTAATAGTTTAAAAAGCATTGACCCAAGAAATACATCTCGAACCTCTGTTACTGGGTGGTTTTGAGATGGGAAGTCCGTTGAGACTGCAGCCCATTAAACTCAGCCCAAACGGTCACCCAGGTGCCATCATACCTGGAAGGGGTGCTTGCCTGTAGTGATTGTAATCAGCAAGCTGAAGATATGGGTTACAAGTTTCAAAGGAATTATCTGTGGGACACAGTCTGTTGCTCAAGGTGAGGATCCAGGGAAAATTGATCAAGGAGGCAATTAAGGTTTTGGACTAAGAAAAAGGTGAAACTGAGAGCTAAAGAACAAAGAAAAGGAGTCTATAGTGAAGGGGGAGAGGGCTCCTTTGTTTGGGCACATCAATATGGGCCAAACAAAGGAGCAACCCCCTGACTCCTTTTCCCTAGTTCTTCAGCTTTCAGTCTTCTCGATCAACTTTCCCTGGATTCTTACCTTAAATAAATACACCATCCCTAGCCTGAGTCATAAGAATGCTCCTACATCCTACCATAAGATAAGTACCCTGAAACTTGTAATTCATGTATTTCCCATCATGTAACTATTGAGTGACAGGGGCTTTAGGGCCTGCTTCCTTGGCCAATGCTTTTAAGACTATTAACTGAATTAATTTCTTCTCATCTAGGGGCTATTGGGATACAAATGATACCTCAGCAAGGCTTTTAGCCCAACCTGACCAAAGAAATCAACATGGTCTCCCAGGTAGATCTTAAGACCCCCTTTGCTTTTAGATCAGATAGAGTGAGAGCTCCATGGATTGCCAATAGGTAGGTACAACAACCACCTTCAGCAGCAAGCAGATACAGAAGATGAGACCTCCTGTTCCTAAATTTCCCATAAAGATGTGTGGGAATCATCTCTCTCAAGAGAAAAGTGAGAAAGGCTTACAGAATAAGGAAGATCTTGGGGCCCCTCCTATGGGGCTCCCCTGCTGGAGTTGTCACAACCCTGATACCACCTTTTCACTACTAATCCCTGTCCCAGCCTAGGTAACCATAGGAGGAAATTCCAGACAAAGAGTTAACTAATACAAGAAAGTTAGAGGATACAAGAAGCCCACCACTTCAAGCCAGTTCCTAATGCCTGTGCAGTAAGAGTTACAATAACCTTCATTTCACCTAAGTCTTATTATATCATCATTATAATATCATAAATATGCCTGGAAGTTCATTAATATCATTATAACAGACTGAATTCTGGGGAAGAACATGCGCAGTGAGAAAAGGTCCCTGTCAATCAAAAAGGCCAATCACAAGGCCCCACAGCCAGATGGGCATGACCCCTTTGAACTAAAGAGGATAAACTACCAAAGCCTCTGTAATTAGGGCTCTTGAGCCATTTTCCTGCTCTTGCCTGCTCCTACCTCTTAAGAGTATGCTTTTCTTTTGCCATTCGAGGATCTTGAGCCACTCCCGCTTGAGCCCACTCCTTCCTCTTTGGATTTTTTTTTCTTCTTTTTATTTTATGTTTATTGGGGTGACACTGATTAGTAAAAATTACATAGGTTCCAGGTATACAATTTTACAATATATCATCTCTCTGTTGTGTTATGTGATCACCACCCAGAGTCAGTTCTCTTTCCATCACCATGTATTTGACTCACCCTTCCTCCTCTCCCACTCCTCTTGCCCATACCCTCAGATAACCACTAAGCACTAAACTTTGATTATGTCCATGCGTTTTTGGTTTTTTTTGTTTTTGTTTTTGGGTTTTTGTTTGTTTGTTTGCTTTCAGCTTTGCTTAACCCAAATGAGTGAAATCATACGGTTCTTGGTTTTTTCCTGTCTGGCTTATTTCACTTTGTATGATGGTATTGAGGTCCATCCATGTTGTCATAAATGGCCCTATTTCATTTTTTTCTTACAGCTAAGTAATATTCCATTGTGTATATGTACCACAGCTTCTTTAGCCAGTCGTCTATCAAAGGACACTTTGGCTGTTTCCATGATTTGGCCACTGTGAATAGTGCTGCAATAAACATTGGAGTGCATATAACTTTGGAGACTAAGGTTTTTTTTTATTTTTGGGGTAGCTACCCAGAACTGAGATTGTCAGGTCATATGGTAACTCTACTCTTAATTTTTTGAGGAACCCCCATACTGTCCTCCATAGTGGTTGTACCAGTTTGCATTCCCACCAGCACTGTATGAGAGTTCCTTTTTCTCTATATCCTCTCCAACACTTGTTATTCCTTGTCTTGTTGATCCTAGCCATTCTAACAGGTGTGAGGTGACCACTCCTACCTCTTTGAAGTGTACTTTCCCTTTTAATAAACTATCTCTTTGTTTCACCTTATTTTCCTTTTAATAAACTGCTTCTTGGTTTCACCTCTACACTTCAGTGTGCGTCTCATTCAATTCTTTGCTGGAGCTAGAAAGAACCTGGACACTACGCCAAGGACTCATTCTCTGGTAAAAATATAAAATAAGATGGACATTTCTACAAATGCCTCTATAAATATTGCAAGATGATTCTTTTGTTGAAAACAAATGCAATTGTGATTTAAATAGTATATACTCTTCAGGGTCCAGTATGCACCCCTGACAGAATGTCAGAAGTAGAAAACAAAAAGTTAAAATACAAAATAATTTTTATATAAAAATAGTCTTTCTAGTTCCTCTTGATAAATGGAAAGTGATTCTGAAATTATATTTAGAATTTTTTTTTAGAGATAGTTTATTGAAGAGAAAGTACACTCCAAAGAGGTAGAAGCAGGCTAAAGCAGAAAAATGGCTCAAGAGCCTAGAATTCTTTTTTTTTTTTAATGTGGGTAGTTCCCTGGCTGGGAATCCAACCCAGGTCGCAGCATTGACAGCGCCAAAGCCTTGGCCACTACACCACCAGGGAACTCTGAGCCTAGAATTTTTTAACAAATGAATTATCACAAAACTTTATCTCAAAGATTATGAGTTTATGATTCATCTTGTCTGAAATGAGAAGTACAAAGAACAATGCAATTGTATTTATTTATTTATTTTTACGTGGGTAGTTCCCTGGCTGGGAATCAAACCTGGGTCGCAGCGTTGATAGCACCGAAGCCTAGCCACTACACCACCAGGGAACTCCTGTATTTATTTTTTAAAAGTCACTGCTTTTGATTTTAAATGAATGGTTGGTGACTTTTATCACATGCCATCAGGTAGCTTTGACTTTCACATTCAAACTTGCATACCCTGCAGACAACTGCACGCCTTAATTAAATTCTTCAAATTAAATTCTAATTGCAGGAGAGGGTCCTGGATTCAACCACAGCCCCACATCCAATCACAACCCCACATCCACTCCACCTCGGGGTCTGGGTTCCCAGAGTAGGTGTTCTGCTTCCCTCTCTCCCTAGAAGCATATCTCTACCTCTTCACAAAAAGTTTTGACAAAAACCGTTTTGTATCTGTTACATAAAATGTAATCACGTTAGTTTTCAATATAAGTGGCCCACACAAATCTAATCTTTTTCCTTAAACTGTTTAAAATAGATGGGGCGCAATTGCACCACATGACACTAAGGAAATTAACTGGTTCCAAACTCGGAAAACACAGGAGCTGTGACAGCAATCTGAAGGGAAACCTACGCCACAGCCTGCAGCAGGGCCCGGCCCCACAATTCTGCAGCCAGTTTCACCCTGGTCTGCCGTTCACTGCCCGCCCATTGCCGGAAGTGTTATGCCTAGCCCCCGCCCCTGACCTCTTGCCTACAGACGTCCACGTAACGTTTCTTGCAGACCCGGAAGCGAATCGCGCAGAGCGAAGGTCAGCCGTCTTTCTTTACTTCCCGGCCTTTCACGTTTAGAAGTGCGCATCCCAGGCTGCAGTGCTACACACAGGAAACCTGGGGGTCGCCGCTTAGGTCGAAATATCAGCAGCCGCGCCTTCTACTGCAGTAAGTCTCCGCGTCCCGGTGATGTCTCAATCCTGACCTTCCAGGCGTAACGTCCGCATTTGTTTTTGGTTAAAATCTTTCTGAGGCTTTGTGGAAGCAGTGACTGCGAGGGGCAGGCCAGTAAAGCGACAGAACGAGGGTGTAATGGGGATCACGAGAAAGACAGAATGAGAGACGGGTGAGAGGAAGAAAAGATCACTGAGGGATCATCAGTAAGGACGCGGCAAAATAGAGCATATATGAAGGACGTGTAAACCGATAGTAAGAGTGAGAGAGTAAATTGGGAAAGTAGCAAGAGGAGAAAGAAAATAGAGAAATATAGTGCAAAGGAAGGAGCTCCAGGGAGCTGAAGGAAGCCAAAAAGACAGATGGCCTTGGATAGCAGAAGTGGAAGCAACAAATGGCAAGGTTCTTGGGGAAGAGAGTGGTTTGGAGAAAAAAAGTTGGAGGAGCCAAGTGCAGGAATAGCAGTGGGGGTAGGAATGATAGAGCAGCACTGAGAGGGTAGCCAGCTTGGGGTACCAGTGACTCGGGGCAGAGCGGGTGTAACAGGAAAGGCAGAATGAAACAGGAGCAGGGAGAACACAGGCATAGGGGCAGAAAGAAGCAGAAATATGTGGTGATGGGGAGCAATCAGAAAGATTAGGGAGAAAGTGCAACTGAAGGTGAAAATAGATTTCAAGAGTTTTTTGGAACAGGTGTAGGAAAGAAATTGAGAAAAGGGGAGAAAGAGCAAGAGAGGTGAGAGGCGAAGTACAGGAAAGGACAATGGAGAGAAACAGGAAACAGACATAGACAGTAGTACACAATAGTGGAGGAAGAAGGGGAACCCAGAACTGGATGAGTGGAGAGTTGATGGGATGTGGATGATTAAGCTGTGATATATTGACTTGTGGCTTTATAATCTATTCAATTTAAAATTTACTGAATTATTTTAGCTATATAGATGAAAATGAGAATTGCAGAACTCCTGTATATTTATAAAGCTTTTGCATTTTGTAATTATTTGCATCCCCAGATGGCTTCCATTTGCAACACTCAGCCAGAGAGGAGAAACTTGTTTCAGCAGTCATAGATCTCATTTCCCGGAGAGTGGTGTGAGGTGAACTGGAACAAGAAATGACTTGAGTCTCTCACTACTTGATGCTTTTTCAAGGAATATTAAATGTGTTGGTCTTTTATGACTTTTAAATGGATTTACTTTTTCTTTGTACTTCTCTTCCATTTAATTCTTTTTTATTTTAAAAAGCATAGTGAGATAAATCTTAGTCTGTTGAATTTCTGTTTTTTTGTAAATAGGCCTTCTGAAATAAGCCTTTTGACATCTCATAACCAGCTGTTACCATTCTTTTCTAAATATGAGATAGTTTCACTTTTTTTTTAAAGTTTGACCCTAGAATTCATTAGATTAAAAAAAAAGTTATCTAAAATTGTTTTCCTGTTTAAATATATTGTGTCTAGTTTAGATTGTGAACCTTGCATTCTTTCTACTCTTTATCTCATGTTGAAACACCCTCTGGTACTTAGGAAATAATATTAGGCTGTTTCAGCGAGCACTTGCTAAGGAAGTCTGTGATCTTAACATACTCGCTTTGGGGCATTTGCAGTGGAGTCTGACACTGGGACCTGGAAGATTTTGTAGCACTTGGCTAAGTTATGCTGGGTAAAAGAAAACCTGTTATAACTTTTGTTGTTGTTGTTGTTGTTGTTGTTGTTTTTCTTTTTGGTATGTGGGTAGCTCCCTGGCTGGGAATCGAACCCAGGCCACAGCGCCGACAGCACCGAAGCCTTAAGCCACTACACCATCAGGGAACTCCTATAACTTTTTAATGAACAGATAATTTTCAAAAAAATTTTGATGACAGTGATAGTGCTGTTTAGTGATTTCGTCAGTGGTTCTCAACTTTTGATTGTATAAAGTTAAAATTCATTTGACATTTTAGTTAAAAGTATTTTATCGAACATACATATAAGAAGTTATAAAATTTCCAAATTCTTTAATATGTATTCATAAGTTTTCCAAAAATGTTGTCACTTACATTTTCTTCATAGTTTCACACAAAAAATACTACATAATATCCACTATTATTTCAGTCACTGTGTAGTCCACTATTAGTAAAATTTGCATAAATCTTAAACAAAAATTAATACATAGTACTCAGAATGTATCTCATAATCGAAGTTGCAGAGGCCAAGAAAATACTAAAAATCTTGACTTAATGCCTGGCAGATGCCGTCTTGACTGAGTTATTTTAAGACTCTCAGTTTATCTTCTTGTGAATAAATGAAACCCATAGAAGTGCATTAGTGAATAGTCACATAGCACGTTATTTTTTGTCAACCTGAAAGGCAGTTATCTGATGTCTTTTCTTATATAATGAGCCCTAGCCCAAGCATCAAACTGGTATCTATCACTCTGATAATTAGGTTTGATCCAAAAATACAGTGAATGTTTAAAAAAAATTATTACAGTACAAGATGCATTGCCATTAATATCCCTCAAAATACTCCCCTTCGCTTTGAACACACTTATCCTATTGTTCTTACCACTTTCTGAAGGAGTTCATGAGTGTCGTTAGTTGCGCTGTTGTGACTGCCTCAGTGTCCTGAATCGATTGAAAACATTTACCTTTCCCAGTCATTTTGACTTTGGGGAAGAGCCAGAAGTCGCACAGTGCCAGACCCAGTGAATAAACTTGATGAGGACAC
Source organism: Lyroderma lyra (assembly GCA_004026885.1). Lineage (NCBI taxonomy): Eukaryota > Metazoa > Chordata > Mammalia > Chiroptera > Megadermatidae > Lyroderma > Lyroderma lyra. Next base: position 66,238 of record PVJL010007369.1, on the reverse strand, counting down.
ACCACAATATTTTTATTTGACAGAAATGTATGTTAATGTATTGTTCATGATCCATGATTTACAACATACTTTAAAACACACCTCTCAACTGTAGGTCACTGCCCCACTGACTGCACCGAACCTGTTGAAATTACCAAGGTTGCAGCTTCCCGTATCAAAGATCCCTGCTTTTCTTTTCTTTTCTTTTTTTGTATGTGGGTATTTCCCTGGCTGGGAATCGAACCCAGGCCGCAACACTGACAGCGCCAGCGCTGAAGCCTTAAGCCACTACACCATCAGGGAACTCCTGCCTGCTTTTCTTTTGAATGGCACTCAGCAGCAGCATTCACCATCACGGTATTTTTTTTATCACACCTCATATACTCAGTTTCTGTGTTGATAATTACAGAATAAAACAGGAAGTTGTAAATACATTCAATCATACTTCCTCTTGAAGTATCTGTTATGAAATCCCTGAAGAGAAATTGGGACCATGTTTAGAGTTTTATCTATTTTTTTAAGACAATTGTGGGAAATCTAAAAACTCATGTATGCATCATCTGGGTTCTACCAAAAGAATGCAAAAGAAATGTACATTGAGTTATCTGAAGTGAATGTGTTAAAAGTCAGAACCTAGTTAAGTGAGTTAGTGTAATATTCCACAGCTTTTCCCCCCATCTGTGTGATTTGTTAAAGTGCCGAAGTCTGAGCTACAGAGTAGATACTCTAGTTCCTCTGGTCCATCCTGTGAGAATGTTGATGGATGGACTGGAGCAACCTGAAACTTTGTACCCACAGAGCCCATCTATTTATGGTAAAGTAATTTGATCAGCAGATTTTCATAGATAAGACTTTTTCAAAGTTTTCATCTTTGAAAAGTCTGTGTTCATCATTTAAAAATTTTAAAGTATTTCAATATGATTTTCTGGAAAAGAAAGAGGAAATAGTACTGTCTCTTCACTTGTCCTGGAGACACACAGGTAGAAGGAATCTTATTAGAATCTCTTGGACAGACAAGGAAACTGAGGCAGAAGAGTGAAAGGCACAGATGCTGGAACTAAAAGAAGTCCCACAGTCAAATCTTGACTCTGTCAGTCCTAAACTGTGTCTTTTGGCAAATTACATATTTATCATACTTCTGTGTGCTTTGGTTTCAGCCTCTGTCAAATGGGGGTAATAATGGCTCCAGCTTCTCAATTAAGTGGACACATTTGGAAAAAGCCCCAGCATCATGAGGCCTGTGTCACTGAAGCACTATATTTATAAACAATTACTGCAAGAGAACAGTAATTGTTGTGCAGGAGGAACACAGGAGCCTGTCAGGGCAGTGGTCTCCAAGGCCCTGGAACACCTTGGGGGCAGTAGGTCTGAGGGGAGGGAGAAGTTTGGTGACTGGGGAGAAGGGCCCGTCCAGGAAGGGAAGGCCTGATGGTGCTGGCTGTGTGATCTCAGGTAGGCAGCTGGCTTCTCTCCTCACTGGCTCAACCTCACCATTCCTTAAACAGGTAGGCAGGTTCTGCCTCAGGGCCTTTGAGCTGGCTGTCCCCTCATTCCTAACTTTCAGTGACTTTCCAGCCAGTCACCAGGGCAGACCACATTCTATCACACTGTTTAAATTTGTCTGCATAGTGTTCCTTGCATTTAGGTATTTTTCTCTTTCTTTGCTTATTGTCTGTGTCCTAATTAATGTGTCTATTCCACATGCAAAGGGACTTGGTCTTTTTGTACTCTGTCACCAGTGTCAGGCACCAAGGAGATGGTAAATAAAACTTGGTTGAGTTAATGAATAGTCATAAATGTAACTGTGAAGAGCAACTGAGAAAAATGTATTAATACTTACAGTCAGAGTGTTTTTTAGTTTCTCAGAACCCGAAAGATCTAGTAGACAGATTTTATAAGGACAGAAAGACTAAATAATATCATAATAAGGCTTATAAAACATATACACAGAGATTCAACAAAAATAATCTGTTTTACTATGATCATACTCAGTTACAAAACTGATTATATGCTTGGTCACAAAGAAAGCCTTCATTCTCATGTTCTAGTAAATCATTTTATGTTGAACTTCGGTGGTGACTGTCTAATATGGGAGCCATTCGCTCCTTGTGGCTACTGAACACGTGACCTGTGGCTCATTTGAGTTGAGATGTGCTATCAGTGGAAAATACCATATTCAAAACTGAGTAGGGTAGAAAGGATGTGAAATAAATACCTTAATAATTAAAAAAAATATTTACTATGTGTTGAAATGGTGCCATTTGGGGGTTAAGTAAAAGATATTGAGTAAAATGCAATTTGTGATTTAAATGTGTACTTTTTAAAAGGATAAACTTATTAAAAATTGAATCACATCATTATCCAAAACAGATTAGTGGATTCTGGGGGTTAGGGATGGGAGTTGTTAGGAGAGGGTCACCTTTAAGTATCTTGCTTGTGGTCCTGATTACACCTGTAATAAAATTACATAGACACACACACACATACACACAAACACACACACACACACACACACACAACCACAACCCTCTAAGGCAGTGCTTCTCAACCTTCCTAATGCCTCGACCCTTTAATATAGTTCCTCATGTTGTGGTGACCCCCATAAAATTATTTTCGTTGCTACTTCATAACTATAATTTTGCTATTGTTATGAATTGTAATGTAAATATCTGATATTTGTTTTCCTATGGTCTTAGGCAACTCCTGTGAAAGGCTCATTCGACCCCCAAAGGCGTCATGACCCACAAGTTGAGATCCACAGCTCTAAGGGGTTAAGTTGTGTCCCTCAGAATTCATATGTTGAAGTCCTAACCAGCACTGTATAGAATGTGACCTTATTTGGAGATAGTGTCTTTAAAGAGATAGTTAAGTTAAAATGTGGTCTTTAATAGTGGGCCGTATTCCAACATGACTGGTATTCTTATTAAAAGTGGAAATCTGGGCACAGATATAGGTAGAGGGAGAACGTGCTAATTTTTTATTTCCGAGAACACTGGCTGTGTTGGCCAGAACTGTTTTTTTTTTTTTCTTTTAATTTTTATTCAGTTACACTTGGCATTCAATATTATTATCAGTTTCAGGTATGCAACATTGTGGTTAGCTACTAATATAACTTATGAAGTGATCCCTCCATATGTCTAGGAACCACTTGACACCATACATAGTTATTATAATATTACTAACTATATTCCCAATGCTATTTTTTGCATTCCTATGACTATTTTATAATTGCCAATTTGTGCTTTTTAATCCCTCACCTTCTCTAGGTGAAAAAGCCATAACGGCATTAATGAGAAATAATGACTTGGACCAATTTGTCTGTTTATCTGCAGTTAAAAAGCATAAATTTCATCATGAAAATTGTTGGCTGCTCTTAGGTCTTATTATAGTGAATCTGTAGTGTTTCAGTAATTAGTTTTTCTATTTCTTTCATAATTATGTTTGTTAGAGTATTAAATTTTGGAACTTGTCTGTATTAATTTTTTTTTTTCCTTTTTGGTATGTGGGTAGCTCCGTGACTGGGAATCGAACCCAGGCCACAGCACTGACAGCGCCAGTGCCGAAGCCTTAAGCCATTACACCATCAGGGAACTCCCTGTATTAATTTAATCATGTTAAATCTTTACATTTAATAATATGACTTACAGTTATACATTTTTAAGCATATGTAATTTTAATGTATAAACACGGCATAAATCCATGTTCAAAGATGCAGCAATCTAGTCAAATTCACAAGAGCAAAGATTAGAATGGTGTTGTCAGGGGGATGGGAAGTTTGGTGTTCAGAGGGTACAAATTTTGATTATACAAGATGAGTAAGTTCCAGAGATCCGCTGTACCATGTGTGCTTGTAGTTAACACTAATGTATTTTGCACTTATGAGGTCTGACAGTTAAGTTTGCAAACTCATCCTAGATAAAGTGCTACATACTTCACTGCCTAATATCACCATGGTCACCTTTGAAGTACTCCCACTGTGAAGGTGTGCTCAGATGCCAATGCCTAATCCACCTTTCAAAGCCATTTGGGAACTCTTTCTGGAATAGCCATCAGATCTGTCATATTATTCTTGATGTCATCAAAATGTCTTCCTTTCAATATTTCCTTTATTTTCAGGTAAAGAAAAAAGTCATTGGGGGTCAGATCAGGTGAGTAGGGAGAGTGTTCCAATACAGTTACTTGTATACTGACTAAAAACTTCCTCAGGGTGCCCTCTGAGCTGGTGCATTGTCGTGATGCAAGAGACATAAGTTACTGGCAAAAAGTTCAGGTTGTCTTCATCTAATTTTTTTCTCACAGCCTTTTCAGCACTTCCAAATAGTCAACTTGGTTGACTATTTGTCCATTTGATACAAATTCATAATGAACAATCCCTGTATATCAGAAAAGGTTCGCAACATCATTTTGACTCTCGATTTGGACTGACAGAACTTTTTTGGTCATGGATTATTGGCTGACTTCCACTGTGCACTTTGATGCTTTGTTTCAGGGTTATATTGGTACACCTGTGTTTTATCACCAGTGATAACACAGCCCAAAACATTGTCTTGTCTTTCCAAAAGGTCTTGGCAAACTTTTATTCTTCATTGTTTTTGTTTATTGGTGAGCTCCTTTGGAACATTTTTGCAAACACCATTATTATGCCAAGATTTTCATTTAAGATTTTTCTGTTTCTCCGTTGATGTTTACGTGGTCTGTTATACTTCTCTCAGTCAGCCAAGGATTTTGACGCACAATTTGACGAACTTTTGCAATGTTTTTGTCAGTTCTGCTTGTTACTGTCTGCCTTGGCCTCTTTGTCAGTGATGCTTTCTCTCCCCTCAGAAAAATGTTTAATCTATTTGTACACTACCATATTTTTTTTATAGTGGTGAAACAAAGAGATAGTTTATTGAAGAGAAAGTATACTCCAAAGAGGTAGGAGCAGGCTCGAGCAAGGAGAGTGGCTCAAGAGCCTACACTGCCATTTTTTTATGGCATTATACCCCATAAACTTGAACTAAAATGTCCCTGATTTCACTTTCATTCATGTCAAGTTCAGCAAGAAATTGAATGTTTGTTCATTGCTCTAATTCAAGCTACGACATTCTCACGACAGCACACAAAAACATGCAACAACAATGAACACCACTCAACAATATACTCCAACGTTAGCTGTGAGACACAGATATACCAAAGTTATGAAACCTTAACAAGTTATTTGTACAGTGCTGCCACCATAAGCACACAGTGGTGAGTTTGTGAGCTTAATTGTCAGACATGATAAGATTTCATTGTTTACCTGTTATGTGTTCTTACTGTAATAAAACAGTAATAAGAACAACAATAAAGATATATATTGTGGGTCATTTGGAGAATGTGAAAAATGAATGGAGTGTTAGGTGATATTCATTAAGTATTTAAAACAAATTTTGTGTATTTAAGATTTTTTGTTGACTTAAATTAGGATAGATTATGTAAGGTAAATTTTTAAGGCATATCAATAATATATGATATATGAACAGTTTTATTTCTAGACAAGCTTCTAGAATATGCATTAAAGTGTTTTGTTTTGTCCCCTACTGTACTCAAAGGAGGGATTTTGAAATGCATGATATAAGACTTGAAAAAGGTTGAAAAATTTTAAGGTATTAAAGGAACAAAGACATTTATGCATTATTGGTAAAATGTTTACCATAAATTAATTTAATTCATCGTTGGTTACATTTTGATTAAAATTTAAAATCTGGCACCAATATTTGTAGATAAACATGCTTATAAATGGTCCTTCAGTAAAATCTATATATTACAGATCCCAAACACTTTCCTCTCTCCTTTATCAAGGCAGGAGCCACTGAGTATAGGACCAACCCTTGATTAATGGTTCCCTTATCTGGAGAAAACTAAATGTACACTTATTTTCTTAAATTTAGTTTCTCTTTGACTTTCTATATGATGAAATTATCTGCAGAAATCTGTTAATTACCTTTTGATTATTTTATTTTTAACCAGTTTTTTTAGAAAAAAAAGAAGTGCAGCTTGCTGTCATGTTCATTTAATTTTAGATAAAGAGACTCTGAGGCTGAAGCAAATGTGAAAATACTGTTCTTGGAGAACTTGTCCCTAATCCTAATGTAATAGAAATGTATAGGATGATCAGTATTTAATAACTTTTTTAAAGGTTAGGACTGAAATCTGCAAGTTATCTGAGGGTAAATGCTGCAGCCGTAAGGACCGCTGGTGATTACACTCGTGGCAAACAGAAAATGGATTAAATTTTACTAAGGTTTATTGAAGCTATAACTGACAGATAACATTGAGTAAATGTAAGGTACATAGCATAATGATTTGATAGCTGTATATATTGTGAAAGGATTATCACCATAAGTTTAGTTAACATCCATCACCTCATGTAGTTACAGTGTTTTTCCTTGTGATGAGAACTCTTAAGATCTGCTGTCTTAGCAACTTCAAATATACAATGCAGTAATCCTGCCTTACCAGCAGGGGATGTGTTCCAAGACCCCCAGTGGATGCCTGAAGCCACTGATAGTACTGCATCCTATATATACACTATAATTTTTTCTTTTCTTTTCTTTTCTTTTTTTTGTATGTGGGTAGTTCCCTGGCTGGGAATCGAACCCAGGCCACAGCGTTGACAGTGCCAGCACCAAAGCCTTAAGCCACAACACAACCAGGGACCACCCTATAATTTTTTCTATACATACATATCTGTAGTAAAGTTTACTTTACAAATCAGGCACAGTAAGAGATTAACAACAATAACATAATAAAATAGAACAGTTATAACAATACAATGTAATTTAGGTCATGTCAATGTGGTCTCTTAAAATATCTGTTAAATTTTTTATTTCTCAGATTTTCCATTTTACGTTTTCAGACCTTTGGTTGAGGTATGGAAGTGAAGCCAGGGAAAGCGAAACCAAGGATAAGGAAGGAATATGTACAGTATTGTTAACTGCAGTCATCATGTTGTACATTACACCCTGGAACTAAGTCATAATTAGAAGTTTGTACATTCTGACCTTTATACCTGTTAGACTCCTATACCCCCGTCAGGCATCCATAAATCAGATACCAGTTTCTGAGTTTGGTTTTTTAGTTTCTGCATATAAGTCATATTATACAGTATATATCTTTCTGTGTCTGACATCTCATTTAGCATAATGTCCTCAATGTCTACCCATGTTATTGTGAACAGCAGGATTTCCTTTTTATGTCTGAATAGTATACCTGTGTGTGTGTGTGTATTATTTGTTTCCCATCTTTATATCTGGTAATAGGCACTTAGGTTGTGCCCAGGTCTTGCCTATTGTGAATAATGTCTCAATGAGCATGGTGGTGCAGATGTCTCAGGATAGCGATTTCATTTCTGAAGTGATTTTTGGGGGGGTTGGGAGGTAGTTCCCTGGCTGGGAATCGAACCCAGGCTGCGGCATTGAGAGTACTGAAGCCTAGCCACTACACCACCAGGGAACGCCCAAGTGATTTCTAAAAAGTGAAACTTCCTTTCACTGTGTCTAGCTAGTCATTGTAACCCTTGTGGTCCAACACTTTGGGGAGCTGTCACATGTCATTTCATGGTAGAGGAAGAAACAGAGCCCCAGACATAGTGGGGGAATATGGCAGTGGTTTCTTGCCTTTTCTGAGAAATCTGTAGGGCAAGAGGCCACCTGAAGGAGACCTTGACTTCATAGTAGTTGGTAGTAACTTAGTCCCAGGATTTACCAGGGCAGAGGATGTGTGACTCTTCCCATGGCACAGAGATGGACCTACCATATTCGTGAGAGCGCTTGTGGGTTGGCCGACCTGGAGGGTATAACTGGAGTGTTTTCTCTGTCTTAGAATTTTTGCTGCTTATTTGCATGTAACTTCTCTGACCCATTATCCTCCTGACACCTGTTCTGCGATAGACACAGGGACACTCCCCAGTTTGCTTTTCTTTGTGCAGAGACAGGCACAGGGAGGTCCCAGCAGAGAGATTGGAGAAGATGGAAGACCCTAGAGAGTTTATCCTTCTCCCTCTTTGCTTCAGCTGGCATCTAAATCAGGGCTATGTCTTTGCTCAGATGATGGATTGGTTGCTGGGCTCCTCAGTAAATTAGGACTTGTAAAGTTTTTTTACAAAAGATTCTCCCTAATTTTATTTTGGGAAGATATACGTTGAGGCACTTTATTTTGGAAAGAGTCACTTTGTAAAGGTTTACAGTGCACTTTACTATGAGCTAAAAACTGCTTTTAAAAAAAGTCTTAAACATTAAACTACAGTGGTATGTGATGCATTATACACTTACTTGAGATTACATGTTAAAAAATTAATCCTCAAAGAATATTTAAAAAATATATAGGCTTTTTAAAAAATGTACTCTGTTCAGTGTACTTTGAAGAAGTGAGAAAATACAGGTACCTTAAATTAAGCAGGGGCCAGGGACAACAGTCTATCTCTATAATTCATAAAACACATGCACACTTACATACATATGCACACAGCAAACAACAATGAAAAACATTCTGATCTGTGATTTCTGTTATAATCCTCAAAAGAAATGCTTAAAGCCTCAAAAGAAATGCTCAGCTAAATGGTTTCCATCTAATTTCCTGTTACATCTTGTGAGGAGTTTTTCTTTTTTTAATATTCATTAAATTTACTGGGATGAAATTTATATAGGTTTCAAATGTACATTTCTATAATACATCATCTGTATATTGTATTTGGTGCATTCACCACCCAGAGTCAGTTCTCCTTCCATCACTGTGTATTTGACCCCTTTACCATCCCTCCTCCCACATTACCCTCTGGTAACCACTAAACTGTTGTCTGTGTCTATGATTTTTTGTTTGTTTATTTATCTTGTTCATTTGTTGCTTTGAATTTTACATCCCACATATGAGTGAAGTCATATAGATCACATGAAGAATTTTATAGAAATAACATCATGTGTGCCCTCCCCCAGAGTTGGTCAGCTGTTCTTGGTGGAGCATCATTGTTATTTTCACTAAATGCTCCAGAGGATTCTAAAGTGAGGCCAGGATTAGCAGAAGGGCTGGAGGACACCTTTGTGAGAGTTGAGAGTAGTCTTTGGTCAAGGGGAGGTAACCAGGTGCTCTGTTGGGGTTGGGAGGGACAGGAGAGTTCCTACATTTCTCATTGCTGTAGCAGGATTTGTGCAGGCCTGTGGGAGAGGAGAGGAGGTGAAGACGGGAAAGAAAAAACTGACAGTTTGGTCTTCACATAGGAGCTCATTGTTCCTGAATCTCTCCTGTGACAAAGGACAGGAGAGGGTGGTCTTTTCTGTATTTCAAGGTCCTTCTGCCTATGAGTGTGGAGGAAGCAAATGAAGGGGCTGTGCTGGTGCCTTTGAAGGCCCATTCTCATGAAGATACAGTGTGATTCAACACAACATCTCCTGAGAAAACACCCAGAGCAGGAGGAGAAACAGAAGGAAATGGCAGCTTCTCAGGTAAACGTTTCATCACAGGTCAGAGGCTATGTCTGCTTTTCCTCCTAAAATTTGTAGACTTAGAACCTGCAACCTTTAATTCTCTGCTTCTAATGTTACTGCCTAGTGAGCTTGTTTTCAGGTACATATTTTTTTCTTTATGTTTGCCAAGTTCAGTTCTTTACAGTACTTCTCTTTGTCCCAGAGCCTGCTCTCCATTCTCTCCATCCAGGCTCCCTACAGGGTATGAAGAGTTGTTACCGTGAATTAATGACCTTCGACTACTGAAAACGTTCCCTTTGTGACAGACCAACATGGGAAAGCTTTGATATCCAAGATTCCTGTTGGGATGGGGTCAGATGCTTGGGTATCTGAAGAAGGGAAATGGAGGTTTTAGAATCACCCGGGTACCACATTAGCCCTGGTGCAACAACAGGATTAAAAAGTACACATTTAATGTTAGTGGTCACAATACCTCAGAAAGCTCTCAAAAAATTAGGAGAGATGTGCTCACTACATTGGTAAGAAAGACTTTCTATTAAATTCACTGTTACATTTGCAGAATATGGGAAGTATATGTGGGTTGAAATTTGTATAAAACTGATGTTAGTAGTGATGATGGGTCCTTTTCTGTGCTTCAGTCACCTGATGTCACTTTCATTACACCTGATTCTCACTTGGTTCTGTTGCTTCTCTTCACTATAAAGTCAATATTTTTTTTCTGTATCATTAATAAAGGTCTTAGAGGGATTTATGGATAGATATGCATAAACCACATTTCATTTATAAACTCCCTCTTCTTAGTTTCGCTTTGCTTGTAGTTGCTTTGTAAAATGAAGGCCCACTCTTGTTTACTGAGGATACTGGCTTTTGCAGGTTGAGGCTTTAATCAGACCTTAGACCTGTAAGCTTTCTTTATATTTCACAATCCTGTCATAGACCTATAATTTTTTGCTTTGTATTTTCAAATTAATGTATGTTTAAGTGTGTTAAAGTTCTAAAATATAGCTCAGGACAAATGATAAGCAAAATTTTTCAAACAAATAAAAGACTGAGAAACAGTTCTAATGTATTTTTTTCTTTAGTTCTAATGTATTTTATATAATTATGTGAGTTTATATTCCTTATGTGTTTATAAAATATAGAATATCATCCATAAAGTGATTTATGTGATTAATACAATTGAAAATAATCTTAATTTCTTAGATATGAAAATTTTCTGTCACTTTTAATCTGTAATTAGTACCTATTAAGTCTGTCTTTGTTAGTAAAATGTTAACATTACTTGAGCTTTTGTTTTTTTCTTAGTACCTTCTTAACTTGTTTCTATTCTTTTCAATTACAGAAACTGCTATAAATATTTATGAGGATTCTCTTTAGTTATTGGTCTGTGATCTTACTGATAAATTCTAGATAAAGTTTGGAGTAATGCCCAGGCTCTGTCATTTCTTGTTTCACAAGAAAAGGGAAAGTGTATTATCACCGTTCTCAGCTTACCTATGCCTATTATGAATTAATATAAAAAAGACTGTTAGAACAATATCTACTATGTAGTAAGTTTTAAAGAAGGACTGTGGTTGCTGTATTTACTATTCTATGAAACTTGTAAATGCTATACAGCTGTTTTAGTTCAAAGTCCTGTATGAAATTTTTTGTTTTCTTCCAGTGCTATTCAAAGTGTGGCATGTACGTGGTTCAGAAACATTAGCATCATTCGTTAAAAGGGAGTTTGTTAAAAATTACCTAACTTAGGCCCAACCCTAGAACTCCTGAATCACAGTCTGCATTTTTAGAAAATTTCCAGTTTAATGTTGGACACGTTAAAATTTGACAAGTACTTTACACCATGACTTTTCCATCTAAGAAATATATACCCTTTATCCTGCATGATACAAACACAACACTCAAAACTGGATGTTTCTTTTATTTCAGGGACTGTTGACATTCAGGGATATGGCCATAAAATTCTCTCAGGAAGAGTGGAAACTCTTGGACCCAAATCAGCGGAAACTGTACATGGATGTGATGTTGGAGAACTATGGGAATCTGGTCTCCCTGGGTGAGAATTCCTTCTTCATCCATAGGGTTTTGTTTGCTTCATTAATACAGTGTCTCCTGGGAGCTTCTGCTTTGTGTGATAGAATTTCCAATCCCTTCTTTCAAGGAACAAATTGAGGCTTTGCTGGTGTATAAAAGAAATGCTTTGTGATGTACTTGAAATGGAACTCAGGATCTGAAAACTTTAAATGTTGTTTAATACAGTAAAGATGCTGTCAGAAAACAATATTTTGGAATTATTTCCTAGAATAATCTCATATTCTACAGTGATCTCTTTTCTCACTTGAGCACAATAATGAATTGTAAATTGGAGGTCCTCCATCAAAACTCATGTTTCTTTTTCTTATAAACAGGTCTTGCTGTCTGTAAGCCAGACCTGATCACCTTTTTGGAGCAAAAGAAGGAGTTCTGGGATTTGAAGAGAAAAAAGATGACATCCATCTACCCAGGTAGGTGGGAATCAAGGAAGAAGATGGCATTGGTGAGAGGTCCAGAGGTCACAGAGGAAGCCAGACCTAAAACATGGTTTGGGAACATATGCTTCAATGGCAATGATTTTTGAGAGGGCAACACTTATTTCTCTTATTACCATGGAGGGACAACTCCTGTCCACCACTTGCTGTGCTCTTGCATCCTCTAAGAAATCCCCTTCTGCCCCAGTGAACTCCCATCATATTTGCAGTGAGAGCCAAACTCCTTCCCTTGTACTGTGAGAGCTGGCATAATACTGCCATTCTTCCATTGCTTTAGGGGCTTGGGAAATTCTGAACATTGCTAAGGTGTTCTATGTTAAGCCATGTTTTAAGTTCTGTTTTCCTTATGTAAATACTTTGTGAGAGAAGTGGTTGAGATATTGGAATTTGATTTAGAAATCTCAGGAACACTGGGGATAGATGTAACATGTTCTGCTGTATGATTTCTAATACTCTGGAGGCTTCGAATGTGCCCCTACAAAGTTTAGACTCGAATTTTCTCATAGCATAATGCATGCCCCTTAAATGAGAAAATTTAATTCTGTTTCAGTTCAAAATGTCCTTTTGCTTTATGTTTAGTAATACTAGATATTTTCAGGTCTGTATGCCTTGATTTGTCAATGTTACCCCTGCCCTTGGAGATATATCCCCCAAAATATTGCTATGACTGAAGTAAAAGATTTTACTACCTATCTTTTCATCTAGGGGTTTTTTTGGTTTCAGGTCTTAACATTTTAGTCTTTAATTCATTTTTAGCTTATTTTCGTATATGGTCTAAGAAAGTTGTCCAACTTCATTTGTTGGCACATATCTGTTTTTTCTCCCTATATATTCTCGCCTCTTCTGTCATAGATTAATTGACCATGTAAGTGTGGGTTTGTTTCTGAGCTCCCTATTCTGTTCCATTGATTTACGAGGTCTGACAGTTAAATTTGTGAACTCTTCCTAGAAAAAATGCTACATATCTCATTGCTGAATGTCACTACTGTCACTTTTGAAGCACACCCCTTGGGAACTTATGCACCAATGCCAGCACCTAGGCCACCCTTCAAAGCAGTTTTGGAACTCTTTCTGGAATGGCCAGTAGTTCAGTCATCATGTTATCCTTGATGCCCTGAATGTCATCAAAATGCCTTCTTTTCAATATTTCCTTTATCTTTGTGTAAAGAAAAATGTCATTGGAGGCCAGATCAGGTGACTAGGGAGGGAATTCCGATTTGTGTACTAGCTAAAAACTCCCTCACAGACAGTGCCATGTGAGCGGATGCATTGTTGTGATTCAAAAGCCATGAATTGTTGGCAAAAAGGTCAGGTCATTTTCAACTTTTTTTGGGGGGTGGGTAGGTTCCCTGGCTGGGAATTGAACCCAGGCCGCAGTGGTGAGAGCACGGAAGCCTAGTCACTACACCACCAGGGAACCCTCCTCAATATTTTCACACAGCCTTTTCAGCACCTCCAAGTAGTCAACTTGTTTGACTCTTTGTCCAGCTTATACAAATTCATAATGCACATGCCCTGCGATAATCAGAAAAGGTCAACAACATGATTTTGACTCTTGATTGGGACTGACAGATAATTTTTGGTCACGGAGAACTTGCTGACTTTCATTGTGTTCTTTCATGCTTTGGATTGTATTGGTACACTCATGTTTCATCATCAGTGATAACATAGCCCAAAATATCTTGCCTCTCCAAAAGGTTTTGGCAAATTGACTCTCCTTTGCTTTTTGTTGATTAGTGAGCTCCTTTGGGACCATTTTTTGCACATACTTTTCTCATGCCAAGATTTTCAGTTAAGATTTTCCTAATTATTTCTGTCATTGTTTATTTGGTCTGCTATGCCTCTCACAGTCAGCCAATGATTTTTACGCATAATTCAACAAATTTTTGCTGTTCTGCTTGTTACTGGCCACCCTGACTTCCCTTCATCAGTAACACTTTCTTTCCCTTCAGAAAAATGTTCTTTTTTTTGTTTTGTTTTGTTTTTTTAGAAAAATTTATTTGTACACTGCTATTTTCTTCATGGCACTATCCCCATAAACTTGGACTAACATGTCTGATTTCACTTTCATTCTTGCCAAGTTTAACAAGGAATTTAATGTTTGCTCGCTGCTCTAATTCAAGTTGTGACATTCACATGACAGTACAAAACATGCAATAATGAACACTATTCAGCAAGACACCACCACATGTCTACGTGAACACAGCTGTGAAACACAGATACACCAAGATTATGAAACCTTATTGAGTTGTTTGTACAGTCCTGCCTTCGTAAGTGTATGGTGACAAATTTGCAAACCTAATTGGTAGAATCATATGTATGTTTTTTTTTTTCCCAATGCCATACTGTTTTGATTACTCTAGCTTTACAGTAGAGTTTGCAATCAGAGCATAATACCTCCAACTGTGTTCTTCTGTCTATTGCTTTGCTTCGTCAGGGTTTTTCATGGTTTCATAGAAATTTTAGGATAATTGGTTCTAAAAAGTGACATTGATATTTTGATAAGGATTACATTGTATCTATAGATTGCTTTGGGTAGTATACTACGTTGGAAAGTTCCTTACATGAACTCTTTCTAGAAATAGTACTACATACCTCACTGCTGAATATCACTATGGTCACCTTCGAAGTACTCCCTCTGTGAAGGTATGCATAGGTGCCAGCACCTAGTCTACCCTTCAGAGCAATTTTGGAACTCCTTTTCTGGAATGGCCATCAGAACTGTCATTGTACCCAAAATCTGACAATTAAGTTTGTGAACTTGCCACGGTGCACTTACGTTGGCAGCAGTGTATGAGCAATTCAGTAAGGTGTCATAACTTTCAAAGGTGACAGTTGCGATAAATTCAGCAATGAGGTATGTAGCACTTCTAGGATGAGTTTGCAAAATTAATTGTCTGATGTCATTCTACAAATTGATACTGTAATTCAATTCAACTCCAAAAAATATAATAACAGATAACACCTCTTAATAATGTGTATACTTTTTTTTGGCACCTCTGGTTTGTACCACATCTGCTTTATTCAGTCTTCCATCAAAGATTGTTTCCATGTCTTGGCTACTGTGAATAATGCTGCAGTATCCTTTAGGGTGCATATGTCTTTACAAATAAATGTTTTCAAAGTTTTTTAACTTTTGCTGGGTTATATGGTAATTCTCGTCTAAATTTTTTGAAGAACTTCCATACTGTTTTTTATACTGGCTGTGGGAGCTTACATTTCCACTAGCATTATATGGTAATTCCTTTTTCTTCGTGTCCTCTTAAACACTTGTAATTTCTTGTCTTGTTAAGAGCCATTCTAACAGTTATGAGTTTGGTATCTTATGATTTTGATATGCATTTCCCTATAGCTAGTGAAGTTGAGATCTTTTCATATGTCTTTTGACCATTTGTATGTCATCTTGGGAAAAATATCTGTTGGGTCTTCTGCCCTTTTTAATGGGATTATTTTTCTTTTTTGTTGAATGGTATGAGTTTTTTGATATTAGCCCGTTATCAGAGGTATTTGCAAATATATTCCATTTCCTCGGTTACCTTTTTGTTTTGTTGTTGGTTTCTTTTGCAGTGCAGCTTTTTAGTTTGATACAGTCCCATTGTATTTGTTTCTTTGTTTAACTTCCCTTTGCCTTTGGAATCAAGTTCATAAAAAATCTCTCAGACCAGGGTTCGTAAATGTAAAACTTAACGTTTTCATCTATGTATTTTATAATTTCAGGTTTTCTATTTAAATCCTTTATCCATTATGAGTTAATTTTTGTGTATGATGTCAGATAGTCTAATTTCATTCTTTTGCATGTGGCTTTTTAATTTTTCCAATACCATTTCTCGAAGAGGTTTTTCTTTCTTTATTGTATGCTTTTGGCCACTTTGCCAAAAATTAGTTAACCATATACATGTGGGTTTACTTCTGGGCTATCAATTCAGTTTCATTGTTTTGGGGTTTGTTTGTTTGTTGTTTTTGGTGGTGGTATTGCTTTTGTTTGTTTGTTTGTTTGTTTGTTTTTTCCAATACCATGCGATTTTGGTTATTGTATATAATATTGAAATATAATCTGAAGTCAGGGAGTGTGATACCTCTAGCTTTCTTCATTTTTCTCAGGATTGCTTTGGCTATTCAGGGTGTTTTGTGATAGATGATTTTTGTTCTTTTTCTCTGGAAAAATACCATTGGGATATTGAGAGATTGCATTAAATGTGTTGTTGCTTTAGGTAACATAGCCATTTAAACTGTGTTGATTCTTCCAGTCCATGGACACAGAATATCTTTCCATTTCTGCATCTTCTTCAATTTCATTGAATACTGACTTGTAGTTTTCAGTGTTGATTTAATGTGCTGTTTTTTCCTACATTTGTTTGAATTCTGTTTTGTTTGTTTCTTTAATATGGATTCTTTGGGGTGTTCTAATAAAAGGTTCTGTTACCTGTCAACAGAGATCATTGTACCTCCTTTCTTACAGTTACCAAGGTTGTTAATGTTTTTAAATTAAATTTGGGTTACATTGGTTAGTAAAATTATATAGGTTTCAAGTGTACAATTCTGTAATACATCATTTATATGTTGCATTGTGTTTTCACCACCCAGAGTCATTTCTTTTATTACTGTGTATTTGACCCCCTTACTCTTTTCTCCTATTCCCCACTCCCCACTTTCCCTCTGGTAACCAATAAACTTTTGACTATATGTATGATTTTTTTGTTGTTGTTTCTTGCTTTCAGTTTTATATCCTACATATGTGAGTGAATCATAGGATTTTTGATGTTTTCTGTCTCACTTATTTCCCTTGCAGATGATCTCAAGATTCATCCATGTTGTTAAAAATGACAGTATTTATTTTTTCTTATGGCCAGGTAATATTCCATTGTATAATATATACCACATCTTCGTTATCTGATCATTTTTTAAAGGATACTTGGGTTGTTTCCATGTCTTGGCCACCATAAATAATGAGACAATGAACATATATTTTATGGTTAATGTTTCCAAATTTTTTAGGTAGATATTCAGAAGCAAGATTGCTGGGTCATATGGTAACTCTGTTCTTTATTTTTTTTGAGGAACTTCCATACTGTTTTTTTATAGTGACTGGACCAATTTACATTCTTACCAGCAGTGTATGAGGTTTTCTTTTTCTCCACTGCCTTTCCAACACTTGCTGTGGTTTTGATTTGCATTCCCCTAATAACTAGTGAAGTTGAGCACTTCTCATATATCTATTGGCCATTTGTTTGTCTTGGGATATCTGTCTGTTCAGGTCCTCTGCCCATTTTTTAATTGAAGTTTTGGTTGTTGAGTTGTATGAGTTCTTTATATATTTTGGATATTAGCTTCTTATCGTAGATAATGTTTGCAAAGATCTGTTGGGTTGGTTGCCTCTGTTTTGTTGATGGTTCCTTTTTGCTGTGCAGAAGCTTTTCAGTTTGAAATAGTCTCATTATTTATTTTTGCTTTTACTTCCCTTGTTTTTGTTGTTGTTGTTTTGTTTGGGTTGTTTTTTTTTGTTTGGTTGGTTTTTTTTTTTTTTTTTTTTTTTTTTTTTTTTTTTTTTTTTTTTTTTTTTTTTTTTTTTTTTTTTTTTTTTTTTTTTTTTTTTTTTTTTTTTTTTTTTTTTTTTTTTTTTTTTTTTTTTTTTTTTTTTTTTTTTTTTTATGGTTCCCTGGCTGGGAATCGAACCCAGGCCATGGTGTTAAGAACGCTGAAGCCTAGCCACTACACCACTAGGGAACCCCAACTTCCATTGGTTTTGAGATCAAATTCATAAAATCCAAGGTCCATAAATTTACTGCCTATGCTTTTTGTGTGTGAAATTTATTGTTTCAGGTCTTATGTTCAGGTCTTTCGTCCATTTTGAGTTAATTTTGACATGACTCTTTATACAGAAAAACCCTGAAGGTTCCAAAAAACTATTAGAAACAACAAACAAATGCAGTAAAGTTTCAGGATACAAGACCAATATATAAAAGTTCATTCTGTTCATATATATTAACAATTAAATTTCAGAAAAAGAAATAAAAACTAAGGATATAGCTAACAAATAAACTCAGCAAAAAACTGTAAGACATTATTAAAAGAAATTGAAAAAGACACAAATAAATGGAAAGATACTCTGTTCATGGATTGGAAGAATCAACATAGTTTAAATGGCCATATTACCCAAGCAATATACAGATGTAATACAATCCCATGAAAATCCCAATGGCATTTAAAAAAAAAAAATGGAAAAGAAAGTAATCAGATTTGTATGGAGTCACAGAATATCCTGAATAGCCAAAACAATCCTGACATAAAACAGCAAAACAGCAGGTTTCACACCCCTGACTTCAAATTCAACTACAAAGCAACATTATTTAAAACAGCAAGATTTTGACAGGAAAACAGACACACAGACCAATGAATAGAATTGAGAACCCTGAAATAAACCCATACATAACACACACATATATATGGACATATACTTTTTGACAAAGGAGTCAAAACATACAATGGAGAAAAGAAAGCCTCTTCAGTAAATGGTGCTAGGAAAATTGGAAAGCCACATGCAAAAGAATGAATCTATTATAGACTGCTTTCTGTCACCTAAGTGACAATATTTTTCAAACTGATAGTGTCAATTGCATACAGAACTTTTACTATTTACCATTTCCACATCTATCTATACTCAGTTATGTTATCGATATAATGTTATTATCTTCTATGTTCTATATCTTATGACAGAGACTTCAGATTTTGGTGCTTTTATCTTTTTAAATTCATAGCAGAAATAAAAGTGGTTTGTGTTTCATCATTGCTTTACTAGAGGTTTCTATATTTGTATATGTATTTACATTTAACAGAGAACTTAGTGTTTTCATATGGTTTTGTGTTATTGTTTAGAATCCTTTTATCTAGAAAAAGTTTCTTTAGGTATTTGGGGGGTAGCGGGTAGGACAGATCTAGTAGTGAGAAACTCTCAGGTTTTTCACCAGAGGAAAATCTTCATTCTTCATTGCTGAGTGACATTTTGCCAGCTATAGTAATCTTGGTTGATAGTTTTTGTTCTTTTAGCATCTTGAATGTTTTATCCCATGTTGTTTTTCCTACTCAGTTTGTGCTTAGAAATCGACTGATAAATGCATAGGACCTGTCTTTTACATGAAAAGTTGCTCTTTTTTGGTTTCAAGATCCAGTTTTGGACTATGATTCATGATAGTTTCGATTATAGTATGTCTCTGTATTGATATTTTTACATTTTTCATACTTAGAATCCAGTGACCTGCTTGAATTTGTATATCTGTTTCTTTATTCAAATATGGGAATTTAGGTCATTAATTTTTCTTATGAAGGATCTGCCCCTTTTTACCCTCTTCTTCTTGGGACCACTTATTATGTATATTGATCCACTTGATGTCCCATGAATACCTTAAGCTGTCTACACTTTTCCACTTTTTTTTTTTTTCACTAAATTGATAATTTAAAGTGAAGTGTAATCAAGTATTCTGCCTCTTCTACTTGATCAAGTCTGTTGAAGTTTCTAATGGACTTTTAAATTCAGGTATTGTATTCTTCAGCTCTTATTTTGTGTTCTTTTTTATAATTTCCATCTCTGCATTTTCGTTTTGGTCATGCTGTTTTCCTCATATTATTTAGTTGTCTGTCTGGTTTCTCAATTGAGCAACTTTAATGAAGGTATTTAGAATTCTTTTTCAGGTGATTAATAGATCTTCATTAAATTTGGGGCAAAATCGGGAGATTTATTTTGTTTTTAATTGCACTATGTCTTCTTGTTTTGTTTTGTATCCCTTATGATACTTTGTTGAGATTTGGGGATTTAAGAAACAGCTACTGATTCTAGGCTTTAAGATCTTATTCTGAACAGAACACAAATTAACAGTGACCCATGCCTGAAATTGTAAGGCCTATCAAAACTGTTCTTGGGATGTTTATTCTTTCTGATTTTTAGGTTTAATTTTCCAGTTTAAAATACTTTCTGCTTCTTGTTTAGAGTCCACATATTCCTATCCCTGATGTCTAGTCTTCAGTACTGTCATCTCTGATGTTTGAAAAATTGCTCACTTTTTTTTTTAGTGAGCACCATGATGCATTTAAAGTGTACTGTCATTCCCTTAGTCCTTTGTGTCATGCAAAACAGAAGGAAATCCTTCAGTGAGCTGTAAAAAATTCAGGTCATTGTACACACAGTACACTCAACTGTTTCCTTTCTGGGAAGAAACTGGGAATTGGGAGTGTTCTCTCAGTCATTTTATGGTACTTGGGAGGCTGAGCAGGTATTGGCTAATGTGACCCTCTTTGATGTGCCCTTCTTCATTTTGTGTTTTTCTGGGGATGCTGTGATCTAACTGGCTTCTGGAGTACACAAAATGGCAGTTGGGTCATTAATTGTTGATAAGTTCATGTTTCCATGGAGGTGTAGAGTTTAGGTTTTGCCTATTCTGTCATCTTGTTGAAGTCCTCTGATCTGTATTAATTTTGTACCTTAGAATTTAAAGTGTACATCCCTGAGTGTAGTAAGTGTGATCAATTATTTTCTCTTTCAGTTCTGTCTTTTCAAGACACTGAGGACTTATTACCACAGCTAAGTCTAAAAGATACATTCCACAAAATGCTAATGGTAAGATATGGAAGGTGTGACATTCAGAATTTACAATTAATGAAAGACTGGAAGTGGGAGGGGGAATGTCAAAGGCAGAAAGGATGCTATGATGCACATAAGCAAACTGGGATAACTTCCCATAATAAAATCCTTCTTTGCAAAAATAAGGTATGAAACATCTTGGGAACCCTGCCACATTAAATCATTGATGTTTGTGGAAGAACATGTTTCCCAATGTAAAGATTGAAAACAGTTTTTAAAAGGTATATATTATCTAAAGGTACCTTTGGAAAATCTGGGTAGTCATCTTAACCATGGTATGAATAATCATTTAATCATTTAAAATACAGGTTTGTATTAAACATTCAAATATTTATAAAAATTGAGAAAATTAAAAATGAAGATAGAAATTTTAAATGTGATCAATTTGAGTATCATTTAACTGAGGATTCATTAGTCTTACTCACAGAAATAATCCCTCCTTATTCCAAAGTTTATAATTTTCACAAACATTGAAGAGTCTATGTATAACCACCGTGGTTCTATGTAGAATCACCATGGTTCAAAGGGTATCATAGAATAGTTAACTGGAAACAACTTTACATGTTTAATGAAATAAGAGCACTCACTAAGGGCCTTTTTATCTTCCATGTTTACCAGACTACATATAATGGACACAGAAGTTTTGAATCTTGGAAAATTGTTAATCAAATGTCACCTCCTAATAAACATCAGAGAACTCAGCTTGCAGTGAACCACTATAATTATGGAAAATTCTTTGGTCAAAGCTCAAATCTTATACATCATAATATTCCTTTTGTAGAGAAGGTTGACAAATATGGTGAAGGTGGTGAATCTTTGAACAAATCTTTACATCCTATTGAACATGAGAATGTTTATCCTGGGGAAGAACTTCACAAATGTGATCAGAATGGGAGACTCTTTACTCACTTATTTAGTCTAAATCAACACAAGGAAATGCAGACTGGAGGAAAGCCTTATAAATGTAGAGAATGTGGCAAAGTCTTTAACCAGTGCTCAAAACTTACTCAACATAAGAGAATTCATACTGGAAAGAAGTCTTATAAATGTACAGAATGTGGCAAAGCCTTTAGATGGTGTTCAGGCATAATTGAACATCAGAGAATTCATACTGGAGAGAAGCCTTACAAATGCAAAATGTGTGGCAAAGCCTTTAACCGGGGCTCAATCCTTACTCAACATCAGAGAATTCATACTGGAGAGAAGCCTTACAGATGTAAAATCTGTGGCAAAGCCTTTAATGAGTGCTCAAGCCTTACTAAGCATCAGAAAATTCATACTGGAGAGAAACCTTACAAATGTAAAGAATGTGGCAAAGCCTTTAGACGGAGTTCACACCTTACTCGACATCAGAGAATTCATACTGGAGAAAAACCTTATAAATGTAGAGAATGTGGCAAAACCTTTAACTGGGCCTCAGTCTTTGCTGAACATCAGAGAATTCATACTGGAGAGAAGCCTTATACCTGTAAAGAATGTGGCAAAGCCTTTAACTGGTGTTCAAACCTTACTAAACATCTGGTAATTCATACTGGAGAGAAACCTTACAAATGTAGAGAATGTGGCAAAGCCTTTAGACGGTGTTCACACCTTACTCGACATCAGAAAATTCATACTGGAGAAAAGCCTTATAAATGTAGAGAATGTGGCAAAACCTTTATCCAGCGCTCAAGCCTTACTAGACATCTGGTAATTCATACTAGAGAGAAAACTTTACAAATTGTTGCAAAGTCTTTCAATGGTGCTCAAGCCTTACACAACATCAGAGAATGCATTGTGTAGAAAAACAATAAAAATATAAATAATATGGCAGGTCTTTTCCTCAGCATTCATGTCTTAAACAACACCTGAGAATTAATAATGGAAAGAAACCTTAAAACTGTGGAGTGTGGTAAACCTTTTAGCTTGACCTACAGACTTACTCAGTATCAAAGAATGCATACTGGAGAGAAATTCTACAATTGTAATAAATGATGAGAGACCTTTGTCTAAAATATGCATTTCAGAAAAATGCCAGAGAAGTCATCATTGTGGAATTCTCTTTAAAGGTGTAAAATAATATGGGAATATATACAATGGATCATCAAATTTATTTTTTTTTAATTCATTTTTATTGTTAGACTTATTGGGGTGACATCTGTTAGCAAGGATTACATAGGTTTCAGGCATACAGTTCTACAGTGCATTGTCAACTTGTTGTATAAGTTCACCACGTAATGTGACTTCTCTTTCCATCACCTTATATTTAGCTTCCCCCCTCCTCCCACCCCCTCCCCTTTCTCCCCTCACTGACCTACTCATCCCCAAATAAACATTAAACTATTGATTGTGTCCATGGGTTGTTTGTTTGTTCATTTCTTTTTTTCTTTGCTTTCAGTTTTATATTCCGCATATGAGTGAAGTCATACAGTTCTTTGTTTTTTTTTTGGTCTGGCTTATTTTTCTAAGCATGATGATCTCCAGGTCCCTCCATTTTGCTGCAAATGGCAACATTTCATCTTTTCTTATAGCTGAGTAATATTCCATTGTGTATATGTACCACAGCTTCTTTATCCAGTCATCTGTCGCAGAGCACTTTGGTTGTTTCCATGTTTTTGCCACTGTGAACAGTGCTGCGATGAACATTGGGGTACATAAGTCTTTGTGGACAAAGGTTTTGAGGTTTTTTGGGTAGATCCCCAGAAGGGAGATTGTTGGGTCAAATGGTAGCTCCATTCTCAATTTTCTGAGGAACCTCCACACTGTCTTCCATAGTGGTTGTACCAGTTTGCATTCCCACCAGCAGTGTGCGAGAGTTCCTTTTTCTCTACATCCTCTCCAGCACTTGTAATTCCTTGTCTTGTTGATAATAGCCATTCATGGTATCTCATGGTGGTTTTGATTTCGATTTCCCTACTAGCTGGTGAAGTTGAGTGTTTTTTCATATGTCTGCTGGCCATTTGTATGTTTTCATGGGAGAAGTGTTTATTCAGGTCCTCTGCCCACTTGGGTTGTTTCTCTTCTGTTGTTGAGTTGTATTAGTTATTTATATATTTTAGATATTAGTTTCTTATACTTGCATTGTTTGCAAATATTTTCTCCCATTTGGTTGGCTGTATCTTTGCTTTGTTGGTGGTTTCTTTTGCTGAGGAGAAGCTTTTTAGTTTGATATGGTCCCATTCATTTATTTTTGCTTTTACTTTCCTTGCCTTTGAAGTCAGGTTCATGTGGGCCCACGGTCTATAAGTTTAGTACCAATATTTTCTTCTATACAGTTTATAGTTTTGGGTCGTATGTGGAGGTCTTTAATTCATTTTAAATTAATTTTAGTATATGGTGATAGTTAACAGCTCAGATTCATTCTTTTGCATATGTTTTTTCCAGTTTTCCCAGCACTATCTACTGAAGAGGTTTTCTTTTTTCCATTGTATATTTTATACTCTTTTATCAAAAATTATTTATTTATATACTTGTAGATTTATTTCTGGGTTTTCAGTTCCATTCCATTGGTCTGTATGTCTGTTTTTCTGCCAATACCAAGCTGTTTTTATTATTGATGCTTTGTAGTATAAATTGAAGTCAGGGAGTGTGATACCTTCAGCCTTATTCATTTCATGTAGTATTACTTTGGTGATTCAAGGATTTTTTGTGGTTCCATACAAATCTGATAATTTAAAAAATCTATGTGAAAGTATGTTTGTGAAATTTTAATGGGAATTGCATTAAATCTGTATATTGCTTTGGGTGGTATGTCCATTTTAACAATGTGAACTCTTCCTATCCATGAATATGGAATATCTTTCCATTTCTTTCTCTTCTCTTCAATTTCTTTAAAAAGTGTCTTGTAGCTTTTCATGTATAAGTCCATCATGTTCTTCGTTAAGTTAATTCCCAGGTATTTTATTCTTTTTGTTGCAATTGCAAAAAAATATTGATTCTCTCATTTATTTTTCTGAAGATTCATTGTTTGTATATAGGAATGCTATTGATTTTTGTATGTTGATTTTGTATCCTGTGACTTTACTGTATTTGTTTATTGTTTCCATTAGTTTTCTGGTGGAGTCTTTGGAATTTTCTATATAAAGGATCATGTCATCTGCAAATACTGACAGTTTCATTTTATCTCTTCCAATTCAAATACCTTTTATTGCTTTCTCTTGCCTGACTGCTATGGCTAGAACTTCCAGTACTATATCGAATAGCAGTGGTGACAGAGGGAATTCCCATCTTGTTTCTGATTTTAGGGGAATGGGCTTCAGCTTTTCCCCCATTCATTATGGTATTAGCTGTGGGTTTGTCATATATGGCTTTTCTTATGTTGAGGTACTTTTTTTTCTATTCCCATTTTATTCAGTGTTTTGATCATAAATGGATATTGTATCTTGTCAGATTTTTTTCTGCATTAATTGATATGATCACATGGTTTTTACTTTTCAGGTAGTTTATGTGGTGTATCATATTCATTGACTTTTGTATGTTGAACTGTCCTTGTGCTTCTGGGATGAACCCCACTTGATCATGGCATATAATCTTTTTGATGCATTGTTGTATTCTATTTGCTAATATTTTGCTTAGGATTTTTGCATCTATGTTTATTTTTTGTAGTATCTTTATCAGGCTTTGGTGTTAGAGTAATGTTGACCTTGTAGAATGACTTGGAAAGTATTGCTTCATCTTCAATTATTTGGAAGAGTCTGAGGAGGATAGGTGTTAATTCTTTGAATGCTTGGTAAATTTGTTGGTGAGACTGTCTGGTCTGGGGCTTTTCCCTTTGGGGAAGTTTTGAATGATTGTTTCAATTGCTTTACTCTTGATTGCTCTATTTAGATTATCCAGTTCTTCTTGGTTCAGTCTAGGTAAACTATATGTTTCAGGAAACTTGTTCATTTCTTCTAGGTTTTTATATTTGATGGCATAAAGCCCTTCATAATATTTTCTTATCATCCTTTGTATTTCTGTGGCATCAGTCATAATCTCTCCTCTTTCATTTCTAGTTTTGGATATTTGTGTTCTTTCTTTTCATCTTTTGGTTAGCCTAGCCAGGGTTTTTCAATTTTATTGATTTTTTTTCAAAGAACCAGCTTTTTGTTGCATTAATTTTTTTCTATTTTCTTTCTATTCTCAATTTTGTTTAGCTCTGCTCTAAATATATATATATATATTTTTGCTTTTGCTGACTTTGGGTTTTTTCTGTTCTTTTTCTAGTTCTTTAAGATGGAATGTTAGGGTATTTACTTGTGATTTTTCTTAGTTTTTAAGATAAGTCTGTAATGATATAAAATTTCCTCTTATTACTGCTTTCTCTGCATCCCAATAATTTTGATACATTGTAGTTTTACTGTCCTTAGTTTGTATGTGTTTTTTAAATTCTTCTCTTGTTTCTTCTTTGATCCAATCATTTTTTAATACGGTGTTGTTAAATCTTCATGTATATTTGATTTTTTCTGCTTTCTTTTTGCAAATAATCCCCAATTTCAACACTGTGTTGCCTGAGAATACACTTTGTGTGATTTCAATCTTCTTGAATTTTCTGAGGCTAGTTTTGTGTCCTAGCATATGGTCTATCCTTGAGAATCTTCTATGTGCATGAGAAAAAAAATGTTATAATCTTTTGTTTTTGGATGAAATGTTCTGTAAATGTCTATTATGTCAAATTATAAAATGTCATTTAAAGCTGCTATTTCTTGACTGATTTTCTGTTTGGATGATCTCTCCATGGCTGTCAAGGGGTTGTTTAGGTCCCCTACTATAATTGTGTTTTTGTCAGTTTCTCCTTTCAGATCTTATAGTAGTTGTTCTGAATATTTTGGTGCTTTCTGATTGGGGTATGTATATAATAATGAATGTCATTTCTTCTGTTAATGTATTGTTCCTTTTATCACTCTGAAATGTCCATCTTTGGCTTATTACCTTTTTCTCCTGAAGTCTGTTTTATCAGATATCAGTATGGCAACTCCTGCTTTTCTTTGGATGCCATTTGCATGGAATATTGTTTTCCAGCCTTTCAGTCTAAGTCTGTGTTTGTCCTTATGGCTGAGGTGTGTCTCTTGTAGACAGCATATGGATGGGTTTTGTTTTTTAATCCAGTCTGCTACTCTATGCCTTTTTATTGGTGAGTTCAGTTTATTTACATTTGGGGTGATGATTGACATATGAGAATTTTCTATGGCCATTACTTCCTTTCTCTCTCTCTCTCCTTGTTTGTTGTTTCAACTCTCTCTCATTTATTTATTTATTTGTTTGTTTGTTTGTTTCACGTCCAAGTGCCTCCTTCAGTAGTTCATTAAATGGTGACCTCATATTGGAGAATTCTCTTAGTTTCTGTATGTCTGAGAAGGTCTTTATTCCTCCTTCATATCTGAAGGATAATTTTTGCTGGATAATTTATTTTTGGCTGAAAGTCTCTCTTTTTTAATACTTTGAATATTTGATTCCACTCCCTCCTGGCTTATAGAGTTTCTGCCCAGACATATGTTGATAGCCTGATGGGCTTTCCTGTAGAAGTTTTTTTCCCCTTGGCTGCATTGAGAATTGTCTTTTTTCCTTTATACTTTATATCTTTAGTATAATGTGTCTTGGAGAATATCTGCTAGGATCCAGGTTGCTAGGGGACCTATTTTCTTCTTGAATTTGGCATTCTAGATCTTTTTGTAGGTTTGGAAATTTCTTATCAACTATTTGTTTGTATATGCTCTCTGTAGAGCTTTTTTCTGCACCTTCTTCTAAGCCTATTATTAAAATACTGTTTTTTCTAATGGAGTCAGACAGTTTTTGTAGAATTCTTTATGTTCTTTTGACTGAATTTTTCTGTCTTCTATGTTTTTTCCATGTTTGTATATGTGATATTATTAACTCTTTCCTTTATCTGGTTGGCCCTGTTTCCTATAGTAGTTCATTCATTTCTCAGTTCTCTTATTGCATTATCTTTCAAATTTCCATTTGATTCTTTATTATATTTTCAGTTTCTTGGTTAAAATGTTTATTTTGTTCATGGAATTCTTTTCTGGGGTCATTCATCTCATGGTGCTCTGTCAATATTGTTTTAATTCTCTGAGAGGTTTTAGAACTGCAGCCTTGTATTCTGTGTCACTAGATCATATATTTCCAGATGTATAAGATCTTTTTCTGGAGATCTTTCTATCTTTCTTTTCTTTCTTTCTTTCTTCTTTCTTTTCTTTTCTTTTCTTTCTTTTTTTTTTTGAGTGGCTTTGATTCCTAAAGTACTCATTGTGTTTGAAGTGTATTTTTGTTGTTGTTTTTTGTTTTTCTGGGCATGAGGGCTTTTCCTGTTTTTTTTTTTTTTTTTTTTTTTTTTTTTTTTTTTTTTTTTTTTTTTTTTTTTTTCTTTTTTCTCCCCAGTTGGTATCTCTGTAGTGTGTTGTTATACAGCAGACACTAGGTGGGGCTGGAGGGCAAGCTTTGACAGAGGGCTAGGGGAAGTGGCTACATAGTATCTCCAGCCTCCACCTGGGCTTGGGAGCTTTGTGGTCCACTGCCACTCTATTTTTTTTTTTTAACAACATTTTTATTATCAAA
This sequence comes from Lyroderma lyra, assembly GCA_004026885.1. Lineage (NCBI taxonomy): Eukaryota > Metazoa > Chordata > Mammalia > Chiroptera > Megadermatidae > Lyroderma > Lyroderma lyra. The sequence goes on along the minus strand of PVJL010007369.1, from coordinate 38,141 downwards.
TATTTAGTTAATGTCTTTTTAAATGCAATTGAAATCAGAAAATACTTTTTCTTTTTTTCTTTTTCCTTTTTTTTTTTTTTTTTTTTTTTTTTTTTTTTTTTTTTTTTTTTTTTTTTTTTTTTTTTTTTTTTTTTTTTTTTTTTTTTTTTTTTTGCTTTTTGGTACGTGGGTAGTTCCTGACCAGGAATCGAACCCAGGCTGCAGCACTGACAGCGCCAGCACCAAAGTCTTAAGCCATTACACCATCAGGGAACTCTCTGCCACTCTATTGCAGGAAGTACTGCAGGAGTCAGCTTCCCTGATTGTGGACTCCAAAGCAAGACCAGTCAGTTCATCAGGGAAGAAGGGGTCGGGGAATGGGGGCCGGAGAGGGGAGGCCAATGCAAGGCAAGCCATTATCAGGTTACACTCACCTTGGCCATCTGGGTGCTTGACTTCAGCTCAGCCTTTCTCCCTTTTCTTGAGCCTGCATTCTATCCAGGACCATATTTCAACATTTTAGCATTTCCACGGCAGCTGCTCTCAGTTTCAAATTTGCCCAGAGCTTACCATGGCACTGCAGCTAGGGGCCCTATTTCTACCTAGGGCAGTTCAGATACTTTGTTCAGACTTTGAGTCCCCTATGGTGGAATGCCCCACTGGGGCCCTAATGTGCTGCTGCTTGGTACACTTCATCCACGGTCTCACAGGGTTTCAATGGCTCTCTCCTCTGCTCTTGTCGCCCACTCATCCCCACGCCCAGTATCATGTTGCTCCTCGAAATGCTTTCTGGCTCCTTTCTAGTTCCTTCAGTCAGCCCCAGTTGGGTCAAGTCTTGATCCTCATTCACATTTTTGTTCTGCTTTGCTCCCTACCTCCTCTCCCACTTGCCCCCTTTCTCTGATTTTCAGGTGTTTTCTTGCAATGTGTGGATCTCTCAGCTGAGTCTGTGCCACTCAGGGTTTCTCATGTTGGATCGTGGCCATTCAATTGTATTTTCCAGGAGAGGTTTCTGGGATACCCTTCTCTGGTTGCCATCTTGCTGAGACCCCTCTGGTGGAACATTTTATCACACTTAGAACAGTGGGGGGAAAGCCAAATATAGGTGAAAGAATCCATTTTGTTTATGGGAAGTTTTGTTGCTTGTAAAATTTGCAAGGAAGTGAAATGAACATATTCACAAAGAAAATAAAAGAGTATTTTCTCCATCACTGGAAGTTTTTGATACATGTCTCTTTATAATATTATTATAAAACAAATAAATTATTAAATTATTAAATACCTAAAATGATTGAAAACTTCAAAAATTTGAAAAACATAGGAACTACTTTGATCTAGTGAATTAAAATTCTGTATCACAGAGACTATACATTTTTAAGCACACATGGAACACATATTTACTATTATCGAATATGAAGAAATATGGATTTATGTAAGGATAGATTTTATATAAGTTTATTATAATAGCAAGAATGCTCTTTTGTAATAACCACAACTACAAAGGTCTCAAAGGTCAGACCAAAAAAAAGCTTTTATACAGAGGGTTCAGCAATTCTAGAAAGACTTGGGGGTGGGGGCGTGGTTGAGCAGGTAGCATTACCTGCAATTGATCAGGAAATGTTTTACCCTGAGGTCCTCCAGTCTTAGGAGGGGCTCTTCAGAGGAGGGGTGCTTTCTAATTACACCGCTCAAGGATGAGCCAGAGTTCAGGGACCTGAGGAGAAAAAGAGAAGATTAACTAAAATTTAATTGGCATTTTATTCCAATTTATCAGTGGGGACAGACAGTTCAGCTAATTACTTATTAGACAAAAAATGGTAATATGTAGGGTTTGTGCTGGAACATAAAGCCTTCAGGAGACTTGTTTAACTATTGCTGTGTTCCAGGATTAAAAGGCTCAGATAAAATTCAATATTGTCACTACCCATTATGACACTAACTAGAGTTTTAAAAGAATAAGAAATACAAATGTTATATTAGAAAAAAATGAGAGCATTAAAATCCTAGACTAATACTAATAAAAACAAACTTGCTGAGGGATTCCAGTATGCCAGTGAAGGGCCCTGTATCTTCATTATGACTGTGTTGTGTCTGTTCCTGTCATATACAAGAGACATTGAATTTTAAAAGCTGTTGCTCTAAATTACCAAAGTTAGGTTTCTGTAACAGATTTTCTGTTGAACAAGGAGAAACTAGAGGTTATATCAGGGGAAAATATTTTGCTCTTTATTCATTTTTCTGCTCATGGAATAAATCTAGGCAACATTATGAATTCTTATGGTCATGATTAAACAACAAAAAAGTAATTAAAATGTCAGACCAATGTAACATTCAAAAATTCAAATTTTATCACTTTTTGGCCTTTTGGCTAAGATCAAGTGCAAAAATTTAAATTTTCCTAGCACCTTTTCTTCTACCAGCTGAGCCTTGTTGAAGACACTTCTCTCCACCCCTTCATATTCCTTTCCTCTTCCTCATTTCAGAGTTTCTATTGGATGATTTGGTTCACTAGCTTCAGTACTCTCTGGTCTCAGTTTGTATTCAAAGCTGCAACTTTTCATGAAACCATTTGAAATTTCTAAGGCACATCAGTAATCTTAAAAATATTTTTATTTTGATCTCTAGAGTTTAATGAGACTATTTACCATTTCATAATTTTGAAATGACATCTAAATTTTTACCTTAAATTGTAATAGTTATAGGTGACAAACTTTAAGAATATAAAAAATAGTTGTAATATAAGTGGCTGCACCATCTTTAATGAATTTACTCAGAATTTTAACAGCTACCATTATTCATAAAAAATAGACTAACAGGAAGTTAACTTATTTCATCAAATCTATGACAGCATTGCATGTAGGACATACCATTAAATACTTTTCTTACTAGTTAAGATACAATAGAGTTTAGTCTAGAGGCAATGTTGGCATCTAACAGATTTGGGCCAGAATGAAAGTGCTTGCACCACTATGGCTGGCAGGATAAAGGGCAAGTGGACTATCAATTTGTTCATCTTTTCAAAAACTCAGACTTTAGTTTCCTTGATCTTTCCTTTTGTTTTTTTCTTGGTTTCTATTTCATTTATTTCTGTACTAATCATTGTTACTATCTTCTTTCTTTTAACTTTCATTATTTTCTTGTTATTTTCCTCCAGAGTCATGCCACTGTGGTCAAAAAAGATACTGGGTATTGTTTCAGTCTTCTTAAATTTACTAATTACTGGTATAATTTGATTACCTTTCTTTTTCTGTATCTACCATAGGTTTTTGCTTTGTGTTTACCATGAAGTAAACATTATAAAACCATTTTATAAGTATAATTGTCTATTTTATGCTGATAACTTTGATTACATACAAAAACTTAATCTTTAATCCCTCTCTCACATTGTTTTTGATGTTATAATTTAACTCATTTTATAGCATACATCCTATAAAATAATGTAGTTATTTTTAATACCTTTGTCCTTTAGATTTTATACCTGAAATGGCTAACACACATTATAGCATTAGAGTATTCTGAATTTGCCTATGTACTTAAGGTTACAAGTATTTTCTTTATAGTTTTGTGTTTTCATGTTATCAATTAACATTGTTTTATTTCACCTTTATGTCCAATGTCCAGGCATCCTGAAAGCAATCTTTTACTGTTTTTGTGATTGAACCATACTTTTGTGTTCTTATGCATTCCTTTTAAGTTTTGTTGAAAACTATCATTGTAAATATTGTAATGTGGAAATATGGTAATCTGATTGTCCTCCTCTTTTAGGGTTTATTTTTGTTGCTTGTTGTGGATTGTAATTTGTTTAGTACTTTTTCCCAAACCAATTTTGCAAGGAGTGTCTTCATGATTATGTGTAGTCAATGTAGTCTCTCTTCCTTTAGATTAGTAGTCATGTTGTAGTTTAACAGATGTCATTAAATGCCATGAGTCAAGACAGAAGAAGAGTAAGAGAGAGAGAGGAGAGAGGAGAGGAAGGAAGGAAGGAAAGGGAAGGAAAGAGAGAGAGAGGAAGGAAGGAAGGAAAGAGAGAGAGAGGAAGGACGGAAGGAAGGAAGGAAGAAAAGAAAAAAGAAAAGACAGAGAAAGAAGGAAAGGGAAAGGAAAAAGTGAAGGAGAAAGAAAAGGGCAAAAGAAAATAACTTTCCCAGTCTCTGAAAATTGGCTCTGAACTGTGACACTACTTCAGGCTCAGCCATGCCATTTACCACTCTGTCTCCACCTTCACTTTGTATTTATGCAGAGCCAGAGGCGAAAGCTTATGGTTTTCCCAGGTACTTTTATTGCCCAGTGTATGTGGGCTATTTGAAAAGCCTCATTCCACAAACATCTTTTATTCTCATCCTCCCCCCATGCTTATCCCATTATCCCTTGCCCTAGTCTGCTGTGGCTAGCATTTTTTTCTGTTAAATGCTGTATGGTTCTCACTGAAGTTTGCCAATAAAGAAAACCTTTGTGGAATTTAGAAGGCAGAAGTGAAGCAGGAAATGTCAATTTCAGGAGGACTCAGTGACAAAGACTTTGCAAACCTTCCTACAAGTTCTAACACATTTAAGACAGCCAGAAGCAGTAACTTCTTAGACACATACATGATTTTTGACTTCTCCACCCAATTTTGGCTTCAGGATATAGTTGCCAGTGACTAGCTATGATTCACCACACTTTCATACAGTTCACTGCTCAAATTTCTTCCAAATTCTTGCCTCAAGTTATAATTCTTACTCTTAAATAATTGTATGTGTTTTCCTGACAAAACACAGATTGTTACAATCCCTCAGAATACTATTTCTATATTTTCAAATGTAAAAATTTCAACTAGTATGAGGGTATTGGTTCCATGGTCCATTGGTACTCCACAATAAAAGTGTGATTTAATAATATTTTTAAATCTGATGCTTAAATATATTGATTAGATGGGACAACTGGAATCCACATGAAAGTAATGAAGTTGGGCCCTATAAACTCACACTATAAACAAAAGTTAATTCAAAACAGATCAAGGAACTTAATGCAAGAAAACATAGGTATAAGTCTTCATGGCATTGGGTCAGGCAATGGTGTTTTTAATATATTAAACCAAAATCACAAGCAAGCCATCTCCAAAATAAAATTTCATCAAAATTTAAAGCTTGTCTATCCAAGGAAACTATCAAGAAAGTGAAGACAATCCACACAATAGGAGAAAATATTCACAAATCATATACCCTGTAAGAGTATTATATTTATCCTTAGTAAAGAATACTTAAAGCAAATATAAAAAAATCCAATTTAAAAGCATTCATAGCAAATAAAGATATTTCTCAAAATAAGATATGTCAACAGTCAAAGAACAAATGAAAAGATGCTCAATATCATTAGTCATTAGAGAATACAAATCAAAACTGCAATAAGATACTTTACACATGCTGAAATAGCTGTAATTAAAAAATATGGAAAATATTAACTTTATGAGTAAGTGGAGAAATTGTAATCCTTGTGCAATGCTGAGAATATAAAATGGTGCTACACTGATTTTGTATCTACCATTATTATTCTGTGAACAATTTTATGATGTAAAAGTATCAAAATAACTCCTTAAACTATGCATTCTCTGAATTATTTACTAACTGCAAAGGTTAGTAAATTGATTTAAAATGCATAGGGAAAAAATAGATACATGAAGTGCTCAACTTCACTAGCTCAGGGGAAATGAAAACCAAAACCACAATAAGATGCCACCTGGCACCTGTTAGAATGGCTGTTATCAACAAGAGAGAAATAACAAGTATTGAAAAGGTTGTAGAGAAAAAGGAACCCTCATACCTCATGGTGGAAATGTAAATTGGTACAGCCACTATGGAAAACAGTAAGGAGGTTCCTCAAAAAATTAAAAACAGAACTACCATATGACCCAACAAGCTTTCTTTTGGGTATCTACATGAAAATGTTGAAAGCATTTATTTGTAAAGATATATGAGGCTGTCCAAAAAGTGTCCAGCCAGATTTGGCTGGAATTTTTCCAGACAGCCTCATATATATCCCTATGTTCACTGCAGCATTATTGATGGTGGCTAAGACATAGAAACAACCTAAATGTCCTTCAATGGATGGGTTAATAAAGAAGCTGTAGTACATACATGAATACTACTCAGCCATGATAAAAGGTGAAATACTACCATTTGCAACAAAATGGATGGATCTTGAGGATACCATGCTAAGTGAAATAAGTTAGATACAGAAGGATAGATAGAACCATATGATTCTACTCATATATGGGTATAAAACAGACAACAACAAATGAACAAACAAAATAAACTAACAAAAAACTCACAGACACAGACAACAGTATGGTGGTTTCCAGAGGGGAAGTACAGTTTGGAGTGGATAAAGGGGGTAAAGCAATTGACTTTGGGTTGTGAGAATACAATGCAATATACAGATAATGTATTATAAAATTGTATACTTGAGACTTATATAATCTTATTAACCAATGTCACCACAATAAATTTAATAAAGAAAAATGGATTCATGGCCTATGCATAATTGCTGAGAAATGGTGCAGGCAAGTCTTCTGAACATAGATGTATGAATTTGCTTTATTCATTGATTCCCAATATTAAGAGGTTTTATATATGTAACAAAAATATTTTAAATTAATTTTGGCACTTTTTAAAAAAAACAAACTATAAAACTTATTACTATAATCCCATATTGAGATTTTTATCACCTTTGCTCTCCTAGTAAAATCATTCTATCATATTTATTGTCTGATAACCATATCTACACATTAATTTTCATTAAACTACTGTAAAAATATCACAGTCAATTTAAACTATTTCACAAACACTTTCAACAATCATTATATAAGAGTCCTATTGGTGGCAACAATAAAGGACACATGTAGTTATTAGCATGAGAAAATTTGTGTTTGTTCCCAATCAAGGAGTGAGAAACTTTCAAAATAAACATTCAGGGTTGAATTAAAGTCTGACTTCAGTTTTTATTATTTGACTACTAACAACTTTTAAGTATCTCAAGCAGATGAGATATTTTCTGTGCTCCTTTCATTGATTGGCACTAGTGGAGTTTAAACCACATTCTGATATTCTGTTCTCAGGCCCACTGCCTAACCACCCTGAAAACCTCATACCATCAAATATGGAGAAGAAAACCCTTAATACATTAATTGTGATGACTTTGATCATAGTTTTACATCTATTATATGCCACTCATTATACTGTATGTATTATTAGTTCAGTTTTTGTCTTTCACGATACTCTGGACATGAATGAACTTCATCTAATGAAGTATGTCTTTTCACCTTATTAAACCTTTCCTGGACACTTTCATGTTGACTTATGAAAGGATTGTAATGAGTGCATAACATGAACAGATTTCAAACCAGGTTGAAAACTGTCAATAGTTACATAGCCTTTTAAAGAAAACTCAATGAAACAAAAATTTTATAAAATGAAGGTAACAGGACATTTCCACAGGGATCCCCTTGTAACATTGAGAGCCACTGTAGGTTTTATGACTTTCATTTTTCATTATTATGAAGAATTTAACTTGAATAATCTTTGAGAACTTAGAGCCTTAGTTTTCTCTAGTATAAATTGTCTGATGTGTAATGTGTTGTGAGAAATGATGAAACAATTCATCACATTACATTTTTAAGGTCTCTCTACAATATAAATTCTTTGAGGAATTCTAAGGGCAGACCATTATCTAACGGCCTTGCCACATTTCATACATTTGTATGTTTTCTCTCCAATCTGAAATCTCTCATGACCCCAAAGGTATGAACATTTGATAAAAAATTTAACACATTCTTTACATTTATATAGTTTATCTCTACTAGGGATTCTAACATTACATAAAGTTCAATTTTGGATAATAGGCTTGCAATACCCATTATGTTTATGTATTTTCTTACAAAGATGTATATTCTGATATCTAGTTAATTTGAGACCTGATTAGATGCTTTTGCAAATACCTGAATTTTACATGGTTCCTGTTCAGTGCGGATTCTTTGATGACAAATAAGGTTTGAACACACAGGCTTTGCCACACAAATTACATTTGTGAAGTTTCTCTCCACTATGATCCACTTAGATGATCCCCAATGCTTGATCTTTGTATTAAAGCATTGCCACATATGTTGGGTTTGCAATGTTTCTTTTCAGTATTATTTTCTGATGTTGAATAAAGTTTACAAACTGGGTAAAAGCCTTGATACACTCATTACATTTATAAGCCTTCACCCCAGCATGGATTCTTTGATGCTGGGTAAAACTTAAACATGCGTTAAAGACTCTGCCATGCCCATTACACGTGTAAGGCTTTTCTCCAGTATGAATTATCTGACATTTGACTGGTTAAAGGTCTTGTCACATTCTTTACATTTGTAAGGTTTTTCTCTATTATAGATTCTTTTGTGTTGAGTAAGACTTGTACATGCCATAAAGGCTTTGCCACAATTACAAGATTTGAGTGTTGACTAATGTATGTTGCCACATACATTACATTTATATGGTTTCTCTCCATTATGAATTCTCTGGTGTATAGTAAAATGTGAAATGTGATTAAAAGGATCTGCCACACTTACTACATTTATAAGGTCTCTGCCCAGAATGAATTCTCTGATAATTAGTGAAATTCAAGTTTCCTCTAAAAGACTTTTCATATTCATTACACTTACAAGTTTTCTCTCCAGTATGGATTCTCTTACGTTGAGTAAGGCTTGATGCTGAGAAGACTTTACCACACACATTACATTGGTATGGTTTTTCTCCAGTGTAAATTTTCTAATGACTTGCAAGATTTAAATTTTAACTACAGCCCTTGCCATATGTGTTTCATTTACATGGTTTTTCTCTGGTGCAGATTTTCTGATGTGTAGTAAGGTTTGAAAATTGGGTAAAAGATGTACCACACTTATTACATTTGTAAGGTCTTGGCCTGGAATGAATTACTGATGACTAGCCAGGTTTGGGCTTTCTCCAAAAGTCTTTTCATTATCATTGCATTTGTGAGGCTTTTCAGTAATATGTGTTTTCCGATGGTGGCGTAAGTAATGAAGAAAGCATAGCTTCCCCAGATTTATTACAAATGTTGATGTTGACAAGAGAAGAAATTCTTTTGAGTGGTGAAGCAGAACAACTATTGTTGAAAAACTTCTCAATTTAATTGCTTTCCTAAAATTTCTCTTTGATTTAAAACTTCTGATATTCAGCCAGATGTGACAGAAACCTTAATTCAGTCCAATTTTCAAAACATTTTATATACTTGTTTCCTGCATAGGTTATGCTGTGTTTTAGTTTTAACAAAACCCTTATATGTGACTTATGTTTGCAATAAAAACAACTGCTTTTTCTTATATGACACTGCTTTTGAGGGAAATTATTTCAGAATTTGTTCTGCTGTTGATGTCTTCTATCTAGATTTTTGTTATGGGTTGTAGCCACTTCTCTGTAATTTGTTTCATCATATCCACACTGATTCTCAAACTCATGTATATTTTGCTGGACTTGCCTGAAATCAAAATCATTGATGTCATTACTTTTGAATCTTTCCATCATCAATGTTTGAAATAATTCTCCCTTTTGATACCCTCCTTTAGTAATAATTTCTTGATCACACAGTCAGTCAAAATATCTGAAAGATATAAAAATGATAGTTTTCCTACTAACTAGAGTTGTAAAAGATATTTTATATTGAAAATATATTATTAGACAAAAGTAATAGTTATGAAACTTCTTAACCATAGTATAAATATTTAAAAATAAAGAATGGATAGGATTCATCAATAAAGAAAGGGTGATTACATGTAACTGAAATTGTTTTCAGAAAAGCTTAAGTTCCAACACCCTATGGTCAAACCATGCACAGTATAAAAATTTACAGAAGTCCTGAAACAAGCAGCATTTTTCTGTTGCCACCCCAAAGTACACACTGATTGGCAGTACACATTTTGGTGGCTCATATTTTTTTGACGTTTAATGTTATTTTACATGAATTTCAGGTGTACTATATAATAGATTTTGATATAATTTAAAAAGTGATCTCCCTGACCAATTTAGTATCCACTTGGCAGTAAACACAGATATTACCATATCATTTACTATATTTCCTATGCTTTAGTCTACATCCTTTATAACTGCGAATTCATACTTCTTAAACTCTTCACTTTTTTTCCACCATGCCTCTCAACCCACTTCCATCTATCACTCAATAAATCTAGAACCCATCGGACAGTATACATACTTATTCCAATATTACTGGCTATATTCCTTATGTTATATCCTACATCCCCATAACTATTAATACTTTATAATAACCAATTTGTACTTCTTAATCTATTCCCTTTTTTTCACACAGTCTAATTCTGGCAGTCATCAAAATGTTTTCTGTATCTGTGAGTTTGTTTCTATATATTTGTTGGTCTATTTTGCTCTTTAGATTTCACATATGGGATGTTCCCCCAAAACTTGAAGTTATCTATAGGAGGGCAGGCCCCTTTTAAAAGGTACAGGCTTCCTCTGCTGGTTGAGTGTTCTAGGAACCCATCTGCATCAGTGTACCAGCTGGTGTTATTGTGACAGGTTGCATTTGGCTTCAGTGAATATTTTTGGAGACTATTTCAATGCATTAGCCTATTTCATGATGGGTGATTTACACAAACAACATGAAGCATGACAACACATCTGTCCACACCATGCTGAGTGTTCAACACTTTTTTTTTTTTTACCAAAAATGGCTTAACTCCCTATGCACCTGATCTTGCCTTGAGCAACTTTTTTTGTTCCCCTGAATGAAAAAGTCCTCAAAAAGAAGAGGTAAAACAAAAAAAGAGCAGAAACACTAATAGACAACAAAATCAACAATTCAAAAACTGTTTTGAGCAGTGGGAAAAGCATTTCAATAGTTGTACTGCATCAAACAAAGAATACTTTGAAGGTGACTAACGTTTAAATGGATGCACATGTCCCCTCAAAGTAGAGTTTAGGCTTTATTCAGATAAATATCCAGAAGTGGGATTACTGGGTCTTAGTCTCTTGTTATAGCCTTTGATTTAAAGTCTATTTTGTCTTTATATTCCATTTTTATGAAAATTTGTTTTATCCTTTTACTTTCTGTCTGTGTGTGTTTTTCGATCTGAAGTGAGACCCTTGCAGGCAGCATAAAAGGTTGGACAATTAATTTCATGAACTCATCCTAGAAACTCATACCTTATTGCAGAATATCACTATAGTCACCTTTGAAGTACTTCTCTTAAGAAGCTATGCACCAATGTCAGCACTTAGTCCACCCTTCAAAGCAGTTTTGGAACTCTTTTTATGGAATGGCCATCACAGCTATCAAAGTACTCAAAATCTGACAATTAAGTTCATGAACTTGCCATCATGTGCTTACATTGGCAGCACTGTACAAACAACTCATTAAGGTTATGACACCTTGCCAACGTTGTGACACCTTATGATACCTTACTGAGTTGTTTGTGCAGTGCTGCCAAAGTAAGCTTACAGTGGCAGGTTGGTGAAATTAATTATCAGATTTTGGGGATGATGATAGCTCTGATGGCCATTCCAGAAAAAGAATTCCAAAACTGCTTTGAAGGGTGGACAAGGCATTGCCATTGCTGCATAGCTTCCCAAGGGGAGTACTTTAAAGGTGACCATAATGATATTCCTCAATGAGGTATGTAGCACTTTTTCTGGGATGAGTTCGCAAAATTAATTATCCAACCTCGTATGTAAGGGGTTTGTTTTCTTATTCATTCAATCATTCAGCAGTCCTGTGTCTTTTGATTGAAGCATTTACTCCACTTACTTTGAAAGTAATTACTAATAAATATTTAGCTATTGCCACTTTATTGTTCATAATATTGATCTCTTTTTTTTCCATCTTAAATAAGTCCCTCTAAGATTCCTTGTAATAATGGTTTGTTGGTGATGCACTTCTTTAGCATATTTTTTTTTTAGTCTGGGAAGCTCTTTATCTGTCTTTCCATTTTATTTATTTATTTATTTATTTATTTATTTTTTCCTGTGTGGGTAGCTCCCTGACTGGGAATCAAACCCAGGCCACAGCACTGACAGTGCCAACGCTGAAGCCTTAAGCCACTACACCATCAGGGAACTCCCATGTCTTTCCATTTTAAATGATAGCTTTGCTCGGTAATTTTGGTTTTAGATCCTTGCTTTTTATCACTTTCACTTATTTTCTGCCAACGCCTTCTGGCCTGCGAAGTTTTTGTTGAGAAATCAGCTGATAATTTTATGAGAACTCCCTTATAAATTATTAGTTGCCTTTCTCTTGCTACTTTTAGGATTCTCTCTTTGTCTTTAATCTTTGTCATTTTAATTATGATGTGTCTTGGTGTGAGCCTGTTTGGGTTTACCTTGCTTGTGATCTCTGTGCTTCCTAGACTTGTATGACTTATTTCCTTCACCATATTAGAAAAGTTTTCAGTCATTATTTCTTCAAATAGGTTTTTGATCTCTTACTCCATCTCATCTTTTTCTGATACTCTTATAATGTGAATGTTTTTATGCTTTACTTGTCCCATATGTCCCTTAAATTAACTTCACCTTTATTTATTTGCTGTCCTAATTGGGTGTTTTCTGCTACCTTATCTTCCAAAACACTGATTTGATCCTCTGTTTCATCTGGTCTGCTAGTGATTCTTTCTAGTGCATTCTTCATTTCAGTTATTATATTCTTTACTTTTGACTTGTTCTTATTTATGGTTTCTATGTTGTTGTTGTTTTATGCTTGCTATCTCTTTTGTTGAAATTCTCACTAAGTTCCTTGAGCATCCTTATAAGCATTGCTTTGAACTCTGTATCTGATAAGTTGCTTGCTTCCATTTTATTTAGTTCTTTTTCTGGGGTTTGTCTCCTGTTCTTTCATTTGAGATGTACTTTTTTGTTTTCTCATTTTGGCTGCCTGTGTTTGTTTCTATGCATTAGGTAGATCTGCTATGTTTCCAATTTTTGCTGGGTGGTCTTATGTAGTAGGTGTCCTGTGTGGCCTTGGTACAGTCTATGTGGTCACATGCTCCAGGTGCTCCAGAAGTGTTCCTAATGAGGGCTGTGTGTACCCTCCTATTATAGCTGAGCCTTGATTGTTATTAGCACATAAGAGGCTGGGATTGGCTCTCAGTCTGACTGGCTGTGGAGTTTGGCCATATCCACAGCTTATGACCTGCTCTGTGGGGGCTTACTACACTGAGCAGGATTCACCCTAGTGGGCTCTGATGCCTATTGAGACCGCCCTTTGTGTGTGCTGCTTGTGAATCTAATTGGTAGTGCTCTGCTGTGGTCTGAAGCCAACCTCCAAGTATGTTGCTTCTGGGGCCTTTTGGGAGTGGCTCAGGAATAGGCCTAGGTCACTCACTGCCTGTGACTGGCCCAGAACTACCTGGTAGGAGCTACAAAGCTATCCATGTTTTTTTTGCTACCTGTGCTATCCCTGGTGATATGTGGAAGAAGACATGCTGCAAACTGAGGTTGGCTGCCACCAGTAGCAGGCTTGGCGTAGCTACTCATAAAGCCAGAAAATTTTGAGGCCTCTTGCTACCTGCCCACTCCCTTAAAGTTTAGTCACTGATAAAGACTTGTGTGGTATACAAATTGAGTGAGGCAGTGTCTCAGGGAGTCCATAAACTGGGAAGAGTTGTGTTCACTAGGTCAATGTAAATTCTGATTTGGTGCCAGTGCTGAGCCTGCAACCACTCAGCAAGTCTCAGAGCACACGAAGGCCAGTTGCCACTGGCTTGGGGCCCATGGACTCTTGATAGTTTTCCAAGAAAAAGTACAATGTGGGCAGGGCTGACTGCTCACTAAGAAAGTGCCTCGGCATTGGGTGAGTTGGGTGAGTAGGGTTTCAGCAGAGCTTACCAGGCCAATTCTGATTTAGATTTGGCTTGTTGGGGAGGGTTCAACACAGGACCAATATTGCCTGCCTGCCAGCTGCATGGGGGGAGAACACTACTCAGGGAAAATGGTGACTGTTCTCCAGCCCTCATCCCAAAGTTACATACCTCAGTCTGCACCCTGTAGGCCTGTGGCACTCCCCTGGGTCACTGACCCTTCACCAGAGCCCAGGGTGAGTGCTTGCAATTCTATGTATGGGCCCTTCAAGAGAATGTCTGTGTTTACCACAGCTTTCCATCCTACCTAAATGGTCAAAATCCCCACTGATTTTCACAGCCAGACTTTGTGGGTGCTTCTCTTCCCAGCTGAAGAGCCTAGTATAGGGCTGGGGTCCCTCACTTCTCCAAGAGAATCTTTTATTGGCAAGATATCCACCCTGATTCTCAACCACCACACAGTCTCAATGTGGCTTCTTCTTTAATCCTTAATTATAAAACTTCTGTTCAGCTAGACTTCAGATGGTTCTCCAAGTTGGCTGTTCTGTAATTTAGTTGTAATTTCATTGTGTTCACAAAAGAAAGCAGGCATAGTGTTTATTTACTCTGCCATCTAGGATCTCTCCTCAGTGGCTTGTATTTGAAGAAAAGCAGTATTTATGAATGCATATTAACAGTACAATTATTGTACCCAAATAAAGGCTAAAGTAGAGCACTAAGTTCTGTAATGGTAAATAATCTCTAACAACTTTATCTAATAAAATAAATAAATGAAAATTCACAACTATAAAATAAAAATAGCATTGAGGAAATAAGGAAGAATTTGACAAAACACCATTGTAAGAATAACAAAATATTGTATTGAATTCATAAAATAAAACTATAATCATGCAGAATAGGCATTTCACAATACTAATCATTGGTGCATAGCACTCAAAAGACATAATAGATATTAAAAAACCATTATATATGAATCATAATAACATAAATAAAATATTTTAGAAACCCATGATAAATCCAGAAGGTACATAATAAGTAAACACAATTATAAATAAACATAATCTGTGGAATTCTAAAGACTTCTTCCTTCAGAACAGAGGAAAGGATTTCTATTCTAAAAGGAGTCCATAATATGAGAATTGGACAATATGTTAAGAACTATTGACTTGTGAGTTAGCTGGTTAAATTGGGGAAAACAATAAAAAATCAGAATTATGATTTTATACCTATAGTTAAGTGATACTCATAAAGATAGCTATTTCCTAACTATGCAGCAACTTTAATTATGCAATTCTGCAGTCACAAAGTACCTGTACTACACTGTGTGGGCTTTGAAAATTTATTAACTGAGGTCAGAGACAACATTTATTGGAACAAATTACAAAATGAATACAGACAGAATATAACACAGGCCAAAGTCAATCACATATTAAACATAAGATAAGGTTAAAAAATTTTAGTAAACAAAGGTAAGTTTTCAGTCTTTACTATATCCCATACAATTTTGCAAGTCCTCTAATAGAATTAATGTATTTAAATATAGTTGAAGTAAAGTATCATGAGTTTTCAGATAAAAACAATGAGGTTTATGTGTCCTACACTAATTTATACAGAAAATAAGTTTTAGAGTCCACATTTGAACCTGGGCTTGCAGGCTCAGACCACACATTCTTAAGCCCTAAACATCACTGCCCATTAGGAAGTGAGCACAAAAGTCAGAGCAAATTCCAGAGGTATACAGAGAGATTTTCAGAAAATTAGAGGAGTGGAGCTGTGTTACTAATATGTTAAATCTATACAGATCTTTGAACAATCTGAGCAAAAGAGGAAAAGCAGAGCTTGTACTTGCAAATGTATAAAAATATAAGTGTGCTAAGACACAGAAAGTTCTTATCTTAGAAGAAGACATGAACTGATGTAGCAAGTGGCAAAATATTGACCTATTCTGTGGGAAATATATCATAAGTGCAGGAGGAAAATAAAAGAGAGTAAGAAGAGAGTCACTGTGATATGGTAGAAGGGAGGCAGTACCCTAAAATTTCTCTGAAATTTATCAAATTGAGTATCCTTGTATTTCTATTTATAGGCATATACTCAAGAGTCCTACATGTGTATTCCATGAAACATGCACAAAAAATGTTCTTAACAGGAATCAAAAGCAAAATTCTGGAAACACTCATCAAGAAGAGAATGGATGAATTCAGTAGATCCATACACATGCAGATGCAATGAAACTGTCAAGAACACAGCAATAGATGGTGGTCATGAGTGCAAGATGATGTATCCCTGGTGGGGAGGACAAAAGGGTTGCTGGAGGAAAACAAAGTTAGCAGACTTCTGTTAAGGTCTGAACTTTGGAAGAAATGTGATTATATTAGCTAAAAGGAAAAAAAAAGCATACCAACCAATTTATCAGTTACATAATATAATTTGTAAATATAAATTTACCAAGTTTGGTAGGTTAACCTGTTGAGGCCAAGTGCCCTTGTTTGTTACATAAAAGTAACACTGTTGCTTTTGCTGGCCTCCTCTAATTATCTGAAATCATGTATCTGGATCTCTTAACATAATCACTGGCATAAGGAGACATGAGGTGAGGTAGCTCTTGAAAAAATATATATCTTACAGTTGTTATTATGAATCAATAAAATTGATTTGTACTTATCCAAAAATAATGAATTCTGACTTCATAACAATCATTAGAACACAGGCCACCTCAAGGGGAAAATAACTTAGTTACCCACAGTGGGGAATGAATGCTATTGAAGGACAGTGTTATTAGCTGGTAGTTGCAGTAACAAATACTGGCAGTGCCTTGGAGGTGCTTCATGTACAGAGAGGTGGTCAGCAAGATAAACAGCTGACTATAGCAAGGAAACAGGAGAGCACTGGGATGTGGGTCAACAAAGACCAAGTCAACTTTCTATGGAATCCAGTTTAAAAGATGAAGATCAAAAAAGGCTTCAAGTATTAACTTGAATGTAATTTCCAGAATGTTAACAAATACTGTGAAAAACACAGTGTTATAAGCAATAGTGGTCAGGACACACATGGAGTGGAATTGATTGGCTAAGTTCCCAATATAATACAGTGAGATATTCAAATGTTAGTTTAGTATACCAAGATGTGCATGATGAATCTAGACTGGCAGATTAATTTAGAATAAGCATTTCTACCAAAATATTAAAAGTCAGTAAAATTCAAATCAAATCCAAGAACTTACATTTAGAAAACTTAAAATATACTATATAAAAAGCAAAGTTCTTATGTAAGAAATAATGACAAACCAATTTAATCATATCTGTTAAGGAACATAGTAACAATTTAAAAAGGATATTCACAAGGCATCTAATATTTCCTATTTTAAAAATCCAATCAATTTGAGAAAAAGGTAGTCCAATAGTAGGTACTAAATGAGGTGAAAGAGAAATAGATAACTTTTTCACAAAATTCAGGATTTTGAATAGGTTTTGGGGAAACTGCTGCTGAGCCATAACTGTCTACACTCCAGAAAAAAGTCTTGTGAAATATATTAAAATCTATTAATCCAACAGCTACACAGATTGCAGCCAGAAAGCAGAATTCTGAGTGTCATAAAAAATATGTTACTAATGATCAAAATTTTATAACATTTATTTGTAATACATGGAAAAGTACATAATGACAATGGCAATGGCTTCAACACCATAAATTAGGGTAGAGTTAAAAAAATGGAGGCAAGATTAAACTTCCTAAGTGCCCTCAATATAATGCATCAGAATTATACTTGTAGGAAAGACAATGCACACACAAGGAATGAACAGTTAGGCATGAACTAGAGCAGCAGTGTCTAACCTTTTGGCTTCCTTGCACCACAATGGAAAAAGAATTATCTTGGGCTGCACATAAACACACAAATACTAAAGATAGCTGATGAACTAAAAAAAAAATGTCACAAAAGAAATCTTATAATGTTTTAAGAACTTGTGTTGGGCTTTATTCAGATCTGCCCTGGGCCACAGATTGGACATGCCTGAACTAGAATTGGTCAGTGCCTCACAGATAAGTGGTGTGACAATGCTTTTTCTGGGATAAATTTGTACACCTGGGATTGCTGGCTCAAAGGAATTGATCCTTAAACATTTGTTCAACACTGCCACACTGTCCTTGAGAGACACAGTGACTCTCCACATAGAGTAGAACAACAACTATAACCACTTATCAGTCAGAATCTACTGATACCTCTCAGCATCCTAGGACTTGCTGACCATTCTGCTGGGTGTCTTAACTGGGCACTTTTGTAAGTAGTAGGACAGCATTATAATATATCGACCTAAGTATTCTCATTCAAAAGTTTCCTGTTACCCAGTAAACATGCTTCATGGATAAGTCCAGTAGATGTTGCCCATCATCTAAAAGTAAGTTATCTTGGTGGCTGGATGAATGTTCAGTCCTGCCAACAGTATGGGTTCCCTTTTCTCACATCCTCACCAACACTTGGTTAACTTATTGATGATAGCCATTCTGTCACGAGTGAGGTAGTAGCTCATTGTAGTTTTGATATTAATTTATCTGATGATTAGTGATATTGAACATCTTTTCAAGTGTCTATTGATCATCTGTATATCCTCTTTGAAGAAATGTCTATTCAGGTTATTGCAGCAGTATTCACAATAGCCAAGATATGGAAACAATCTAAATTAATAAATGATTGGATAAAAAAGCCATGGTACATTTACACAATGGACTATTACTTGGCCATAAAGAATAAAATCTTACCTTTTGTAACAACATGGATGGATCTAGAAGATAGCATGTTAAGCAAAATAAGTCAGACCAAAAAAGACAAATACTATATGATCTCACTTATATGTGGAATCTAAAGAACAAAATAGATGAACAATCAAAATAGAAAAAACAATTTTGGACAGAGACTATAGTTTAATAGTTGCCAGAGGTGGAAAAGAGAGGAGGATTTAAATATATGGTGATGGAAAAAGATATAACTCTGGGTGGTGAGAATACAATGCAACACATAGATAATAAAGAACTGTATACCTGGAATCTACTTAATTTTTGCTAGCCAATGTCACCCTAATAAATTTAATAAAATAAAAAGAATTAAAAAATAAAAGTTAGTTATTAGATCAGGAAAATAGAATGATATTTCAGATCCTTGGAAAGAAAGTTTCAGAAGCAAAATAATGCAAAATTAGAAGAATACAAAATCTGAAAGAGCCACGGTCTATGTTCCTAGCCTATGTGGAATGCGGTAAGGAGAAAAGGGTAAGAATCAGATTTTGGAAGGTGCCTGAGAAGGACAGGTGGACTCTGCCCACAAACCCCAGGCTGAATGCATGAAAGAATGAGATATGTTACATACATAGGGCTGGGTTTCAAATAGATAAACCCTCTGTCCACTGTCTTTATAGTACTGCTGAGTAGTAATCTCAGAGGAATCACCCTATGGCCTCATTATACTGTCCTGATGTGTGACAGAGGCAGCCTGAAGAAATGGCTGTGAGGCCTGATGGGGCAGAAAGGCCTGAAAAACAGGTAGTTGTTTGAGGCCCCTAATACAATGAAAGAGCAGCCATGTCTCTACATCTCCTATGTAGGTCTCCCAAATACAGAAAATGAGGATAAATCCTGGCCCAGTTCTGGAGTTGGGACTAAGGAGAAACTGATAGAATCAAGTACAGAAGGAGAGACCAAAGGGAAAATTGCCCCCTTTGAAACAGCCCTCCTCATCCCTCTCAGAGCAAAGGAACCAAAAAGTTCTCGAGTCAGATAAGACTGTTATAGATCATTATAAAGACTTTGCCATGGTCTTTGCCTCAGCTAGAATCCCAGTGGAAGGGACAGGAGACCTTTTTGCCTCTGCAGAGCAGAGGGATGGGGGAGGGGAAGGTTTTCTTTGACAGCTCTCAAGTAGTTTTCTTTCCCCACAGACTTCTCCTATTTGGGGAGAGTTTCTTAAATAATACTTGATGAAGTGGCTTCCTTTCTGACTATCAGAGCTTTTACCTGTATTGACGTCTTTTATACAGTTCCACTTACCTGCTTTGTTTTGTTTTTTTTCCCATTTTTCTTCTCACACTCCACAGTTTAGGGCTGCTTTTCTTGCTCCAAATGAAAATAACATTCAGGTCAGAAGGAAAGCTTCCTGCTTGTAAGAACAAAAAACATGAAGAGGTGTAGTTTTTCCAGAATATAATCCAGTGTTTTAGTCAACAGTGAACATTACACATGGATCTAGAAAAATATTTCATAAATTTGTCCACTAACTGCTTTCTTCTGATTGCTTAAAGAATATTTGAAATATACAGACATCTGGTACTCTTTCAAGAATTACTGAATCAAAAGAACAGGGGTAAAACTAGACAATCAGGTATTTAAATTTTTGCTAAGCTTTTGAGATTACTCAGGTGGAAGCATCACTAATCACACAAATCTAGTGTGAAGTGGGCTGATCAGCTGAAGAAAGGGGAAGGTGAAAGAAGATGTCACATTACAAAGCTTTTCATTTCTGAATCTCTTTGTAAAACAAGGATCTGAAACTCAGCAAATTGAGGCTCCCCAGAGACTATCAAGGAAAAACCAAAGATATACAAAAATAGTTTCTGATTTCTGCAGGGTAGTCATCCTAACCCAGGGAGAGCAGGTTCTTATAGTTCCCTGACATAGTGTCCCTGTACAAAGCGCTCTGACAGGGTCCAGGTATTCCCACTTCCCCTGAGAATTCAATGGTAACCTCTCTGAAGGTCAACAGCTTCTGTAATGGAAAACACATTTTCACCAAAAGGAGATACAGGGAGTTATTACCATCACACAAAACAGGAGGGAGGTGTAAGGATTGATTCAATTGTGGTGTGTTTTGACAGATCAGTGAAAGGTAATGTTGAGCAAGACAGATATCCCTTACTTTGTGTTATGCTTTTCAACCAGAGGACATAAAATCCAGGAAATCAGTTCTGCACTTTACAATTTTGTGAATAAATGAAATATGCAAATAAAATATGCAAATTTCATACAAAGTTGTCTATATAGAAGTGCTAGAAACTGTTCTACACAGGAATGATATTTCACTTCTCTGATGAGCTAGAGTATGAGGGCTGTCATCCGTGATTACAAAGTTCACAGTGGCTTTAAAGAAACTTTAGAATCTAAGAATTGTGATGATTATCTTAATGGCAAAGACAAAACATTTTTAAATATTTACTACAATTTTTGTTTGGTTTGTTAGTTTTATGTTTTATTTGTTTATTGGGGTGACATTGGTTGGTAAAAATTATATAGGTTCCAGCTGTACAATTCTACAATATGTCTATGTGTTGCATTGTGTTCTCACCTTCCATAGTCAGTTCTCTTTCCATCACCATATATTTGATGCTCCCTTTCCCCACTATTCCCCTCTTACTCTTAGGTAACCACTAAACTATTGATTGTGTCCATGAGTTATTGTTTCTTTGTTGCTTTCCGTTTTTATGTTGCGCATATGAGTGAAATCATATGGTTCATGTTTTTTTCTATCTGGCTTATTTTTGATAAGCATGATAATCTCAAAGTCCATCCATGTTGCTACAAGTGGCAGTATCTCATCTTTTCTTATGGCTGAGTAATATTCCATTGTGTATATGTACCACAACTTCTTTATTCAGTCATCTATCAAAGACACTTTGGTTTTTTCCATGACTTGGCTACTGTGAACAGTACTGCAATGCACCCTGGGGTACATATATCTTTGAGAACTAAGGTTTTCAATTTTTTTAGGTAGATACCCAAAAAATGGATTGCAGGGTCATATGATAACTCTATTATTAATTTTTTGAGGGAGCTCCATACTGTTTTCTATAGTGGCAGTACTAGCTTACATTCCCACCAGCATTGCATGAAAATTCCTTTTTCTCCATAGCCTCTCTAACACTTGTTATTTCTTGTCTTATTGATAATGGCCATTCCTAACAGGTTTGAGGTGGTATCTCATTGTGGTTTTGATTTGCATTTTTCTAATAGCTAGTAAAGTTGAACATTTTATTTATATATCTCTTGGCCATTTGTATGTTTTGTGGGAGAAGTATCTGTTCATGTTCTCTGCCCATTTTTTAATTGGATTATTTGGTTTGTTGTTGAGTTGCACGATTTCTTTATTTATATACTTTAGATATTAACCTCTAGCAGAGGCATTGTTTGCAAATATTTACTCCCATTTTGTTGGTTGCCTCTTTGCTTTGTTGATGGCTTCTTTTACTGTGCAGAAGCTTTTTAGTTTGATATAGTCCCATTCATTTATTTATGCCTTTACTTTCCTTGCCTTTAAGGACAAGTTTAAAAAGTCTTCTCTGAACCCAAGGTCTCTAAGTTTAGTACCGATGTTTTCTTTTGTGCAGCTTATTGTCTTACATAATCCATTTAAAGCTCATTATTGTATATGGAGACATTTGGCAGTTCAGATTCATTCTTTTGCATGTGGGTTTCCAATTTTCCCAGCACCATTTACTGAAGAGGCTTTCTTTTATCCAATGTATAATTTTTCCTCCTTTGTCAAAAGTTAATTGTCTGTATATTTGTGGGTTTATTTCTGGGTTTTCTGTTCTATTGCATTGGTCTGTGTGTCTGTTTCTCTGCCAACACCAATGTGTTTTGGTTATTGATGCTTTGTAGTATAGGTTGAACTCAAGGAGCATGATACCTCTGGCCTTATTCTTTTTTTATGGGATTGCTTTGGCAATTAGGGGTCTTCTGTGGTTTCATACAAATGTGATGATTTCTTTATCTGTTACTTGAATGAATGTCTGTGGGATTTTAATGGGAATTGTGTTAAATCTGTATATTGCCTTGGGTAATATGGCCATTTTAACCATGTTGATTCTGCCAACCCATGAACACAGAATATCTTTCCATCTGTGTCTTATTCAATTTCTTTTAATTATGTCTTATAGTTTTTAGTGTATAAGTTCTTCACATTCTGTTAAGTTTATTCTTAGCTATTTTATTATTTTGTTGTTGTTTTTTTTTTTTTTGGAATTGCAAAGGGTATTGTTTTTCTCATTTTTTTTTGTCCTGAAGTTTGGTAATTATTATATAAGAATGCAATGGATTTTTGTATCCTGCAACTTTACTGTATTCGTTTATTGTATCTAATGATTTTTCTGGTGGAGACTTTAGGATTTTCTATATAAAAAGTCATGTCATTTGCAAAGTGACAGTTTAACTTTTTCACTTTCAATCTGGGTGTCTTTTATTTCTTTCTCTTGCCTCATTGCTCTGGCTAGAACTTCTGGTACTATGATGAATGTCCGTGGTGACAGGGGACATCCCTATCTTGTTCCTGATTTTAGAAGAAAAGTCTTCAGTTTTTCCCTGTTCAGTATGATATTAGCTGAGGGTTTGTCATGTATGGCCTTTATTATGTTGAGGTACTTTCTTTCTATACTCATTTTATTAAGTGTTTTAATCATAAATGGATGTTGTATCTTGTCAAGTGCTTATTCTGCATCAATTGATATAATCATCAGGTTTTTACCTTTTATTTTGTTTATGCGGTATATCATAATGATCAATTTGTATATGTTGAACCATCTTATCTTAAAATGAATCCCATTTAATCATGATATATAATCTTTTTAATGCACTGTTACATTCTACTTGCTAGTGTTTTGTTTAGGATTTTTGCATGTGTTTTATCAGAGGTATTGGCCTATACTTTTCTTTTTTGTGTGTTATCTTTACCAGGCTTTGATATTAAGGTAATGTTGGCCTTGTAGAATGAGTTGGAAAGTATTGCCTCTTCTTCGATTTTTGGAAGTGTTTTGAAGAGGATAGGTGTTCATTCCTCTTTGAATGCCTAGCAAAACTTAGTGAGACCATCTGGTCCAGGGCTTTTGCTTTTGAGGAGGTTTTGGATGATTGTTTCAATTTCCTTACTGTTGATTGTTTTTTTAATTATCCATTTCTTCTTGGTTCAGTCTAGGTAGACTATATGCTTCTAGAAACTTTTCCATTTCTTCTATGTTATTAAATTTGGTGGCATATAGGCAAGATGGCAACTGGAGAGGAGGTCTCTAAAGCCTCTTCCAGAAAACACAGTTGAACGGCTGCCCAGGAGCCAAGAAAGAGGACCCTGAGTGACAAAACGGCAGCTGAGAAATCCATGAATCGCAAGTAAACACCTGAAGGTTGGAGAGAAGGGGGTGAATGGGAGAGAGGGAAGGGAGCAGAGATGGACTGCAACAGGACACAATTGCTGCTGACTATCCGGGAGCAGCACAGTGCACGGGAGCGGGGAATAAAAGCCAGCAAAGTGGCAGAACCACAGGGGAGCTGGGCTTTAATGGAATTTGGGAGCCAGCCTCTGAAACTTTTTGAGTGGTAGAAGGGCTGAGTGAGGACTCTGAACTGCAGAGACGACATCTCGGCTCCAGGCCCCCTGCAGACCCACAGTGCAGGCGCATGGCTCCTACACAGGGCTGCAGTTCCCTGTTCCCAGCCCACTGCAAAGGCGACCCGGCTGTCTCAGGTCAGGCCCACAGCTTTAAACTTATGGTGTGTGCACTTGCTCATGTGCGCCTGGGGTCTAAAAGCAGTGTGAGCCCGCAGATGACTAGATACTGAAACAGGGCTAGGAAGAATAGTGGAGTTGATAGCATTTGCCTGAGCCAGCAGTAAAAGCCTTGACCTGCATCACCCAACTCCCCTAGCATAGGGCAGAAGGCAGAGCTGCCCTCAGAGCGCCTTTTGTTGGCCTCTCCCCAGGACATATGCACATCACCTCCAAATGCAGCAGGAGATCAGAAATAAGAAATAACGCCCCTCTCTCCCAAAACTTGATCCCCAGTGCCACTCAGTGTCTGTCCTACAGCAAGACACCACAAAAGTAATAATCTGGGCACTGAACATAAAGCCCTCATATCAAAGAGGAAGAACCCAGCAGACAAGAGGAATTCATTAAAAACTAAAACTCCCCAGAAAGAATATGAAATTTATCCAGAAGACAGCTTCTTAGACCTAGAAGTGTCTGAACTAAGAGACAGAGAATTTAAAGTAGCCGTTCTAAAAGCTCTGAGAGAAATGAAATCATACTGGCAGAGCACCGTGGCTGAGGTGAACAACATAAAAAAGGAGATGAACGACATAAAAAAGAAACTCTGTGAAACAACAACAAAAAAAAACAATTTAACACATTTGGTGGCATGTAGTCCTTCATAGTATTTTTGTATGATCCTTGTATTTCTGTGGTATCAGTTGTAATATCTTTGCTTTCATTTCTAATTTTGGTTATTTGTGTCTTTCTCTTTTTCCCTTGGTGAGCCAAGCCAGGGGTTTGTCCATTTTATTAATTTGTTTGAAGAACCAGCTCTTTGTTTTATTATTTTTTCTATTCTTTTTCTGTACTCTATTCATTTAGTTCTGCTATAATTTCTATTATTTCCTTCCTTCGTATGACTTTGGGCTTTTTGTTTTGTTTTGTTTTTCTTTTTCTAGTTCTTTAAAATGTGATGTTAAGTTGTTTACTTGTGTTGTTTTTTTTTTTTAAAATAGGCTTGTAAGAATATAAAATTCTCATTACTGCTTTTGCTGAATCTCAATAATTTTGATATGTTGTTTTTTCCTTAG
This sequence comes from Lyroderma lyra, assembly GCA_004026885.1. Taxonomy (NCBI): domain Eukaryota; kingdom Metazoa; phylum Chordata; class Mammalia; order Chiroptera; family Megadermatidae; genus Lyroderma; species Lyroderma lyra. Next base: position 12,715 of record PVJL010007369.1, on the reverse strand, counting down.
TTTCTATATATTTTTAATCTCTTTTTTATTTTTTCTTCAATTCTGTCTTTTTAAAATAACATGTTATTTAATCCCTGTGTATGTGTGGATTTTTCTGCTTTCTTTTTGCAGTTGATCTCCAATTTCAAAGCTTCATTGTAGATAAAATACTTGGTATAATTTTAAACTTCTTAAGTTGGCTGAAGCTAGTTTTGTGACCCAGCATGGTCTATCCATGAGAATGCTTCATGTGCAGTAGAAAAGAAGGTATAGTCTTTAGCTGTAGTATGAAGTGTCCTCTAAATGTCAATTATGTTCAATTGCTGTAATGTATCATTTAAACCTGATATTTCCTTATTTATTTTCTGTTTGGATGATCTGTCCATGGCTGTCAATGGGGTGTTTAGGTCTCTTACTATGTTTTTGTCATTGTTTCCTTTTAGTTCTGTTAGTAGCTGGTTTTTAAATTTTGTGCTTCCTGATTAAGGGCATATATATTATTAGTAAGTGTCATGCCTTCTTGTTGTATTGTCCCCTGTATCATTATAAAATGTCCATCTTTGTCTCTTATTACATTTTTATCCTAAAGTCTGTTTTGTCAGATATAAGTATGGCTACACAACAATGCACCAGCTCACACAACACTGTCTATGAGGGAGATTTTAGCCAATAAACAAATAACTGTATTGGAACACCCTCCTACTCACCTGCTCTGGCTCCCAATGACTTTTTTTTTAACAAAAGAAATATTGAAAGAAAGATATTTTGATGACATTTAGGACATCAAGGGTTATATGACACCAGCTTTGATGGCCATTCCAGAAAAAGAGTTCCAAAATTGCTGTAAAGAGTGTACTAGGTGCTGGCATCTAGTACATAGCTTCCCAAGGGGAATACTTCAAAGATGACTATAGTGATATTCAGTAATGAGAGATACAGCACTTTTTCTAGGATGAGTTCATGAACTTAATTGTCAGTCCTCATATGTTAAGATGTATTTGCCTTATTTCCATTTTGCTGAGAGTTGTTTATTATAAATGGGTGCTGGATTTTGTCAAATGCTTTTTCACATTTATGGATACGAACATATAATTTTTATTTTTCATTTTGTTTATGTGGTGTAGCACATAAATGGATTTGCAAATATTGAATCAACCTTGCATACTAGGAATAAATCTCACTTGATTGTGATATATGACTTTTTAATGTATTGCTGAATTTGGTTTCTTAAATTTTGTTGAGAATTTTTGCTTTTGTTTATTGGAAATATTGGCCTATAGTGTTCTTATTTTGTAAGGTCCTTGTCTCATTTTGGAATCAGGGTCATGATGGCCTTGTAGAATGAGCTTGGGAGTCTTCCCTTCTTTTGACATTTTTGAAACAGTTTTTGAGGAGAATGGGTTTTAATTCTCTTCTAAATGTTTGGTAGCATTTACCTGTGAAGTGCTCTGGTTTAGTACTTTTATTTTTTGGGAGCTTGTTGATTACCAATTTGATTTTGTTGGTAGTAATTGTTCTGTTTAGATTTTCTGTTTCTTCATGATTCAGCCTTAGAAGATTGTATGTTTCTAGGAACTTATTTCTTCCAGATTGTTCAATTTGTTGACATATAGTTGCTCATAGTATTGTTCTGCAATTTCAGGTTTTGTTGTGGTGTTTGTTGTAACTTTTCTCTTTCATTTCTGATTTTATTTATTTTGGTTCTTTCTCTATTTTTCTTGATGAGTCTGGTTAAAAGTTTGTCAATTTTGTTTATCTTTTCAGTAAACCAGCTCTTGGTTTCATTAACCTTTTGTATGTTTTTTAGCCTCAATTTTATTTATTTTTACTCTGAGCTTCATTATTTTTTTTTCTTGTACTCACTTGGAGCTTTATTTGCTGTTTCTTTTTTCAGTTCCCTTAGGTGTAAAGTTGGACTGTTTATTTGAAATTTTTCTTGTTTCTTTAGGTAGGCCTGCATTGCTATGAATTTCCCTCTGAGGGCTGCTTTTCCTATGTTCCATGGATTTGGGTCATTGTGTTTTTATTTTTATTTGTCTCACGGTATCTTTCCATTTTTTTTTTTTTAATCTCAGTGTTGACGTATTTATTATTAATAGCATGCTGTTTAGGCTGCACGTGTTTGTTTGTTTTCAGTTTTATTTTTTAAATTAATTTCTAATTTTATACCATTGTTTTCAGAGAAACTGCTTGGTATGATTCAATTTTTGTAAATTTATTGAGACATATTTTGTGACCTAATATATAATCTACCTTGGAAAATGTTCTATGTACACTTGAAAAGAAAGTACATTCTGCTGTTTTGATGTGCAATGCTTTAAAAATATCAATTAAATCTATCTGGACTAGTGTGTCTTATAAGGCCCTTTTTTGTTGTTGTTGATTTTTTGTCTGGAAGGTCTGTCCATTGGTGTAATAAGTAGGGTGTTAAAGTTTCTGTACTGTGATTGTGTTATAGCTAATCTCTGTTTTTATGTTGGTTAATATTTACTTTATGTGTTAGGTGCTCATATGTTGAGTAAATAAATGTTTACTAGGGTGATGTCCTCTTGTTGGATTGATTCCTTTATTATTGTGTAATGTCCTTCTTTGTCTCTTATTATAGTCTACATTTTAAAGTATTTTGTCTAATATAAGTAGTGCCATCCCAGCTTTTTTCTCATTTCCATTTACATGAAATAACTTTTTCCATCCACCTTCAGTCTGCATGTGTCTTTTCATTTGAGTTGGGTCTGTTGTAGAGAGCATATGCCCATGTTGTGTTTTCTTATCCATTTACCTAACCTGTGTCTTTTGATTGGAGCATTTAATCCCTGCTTGTTCAACCTGTGGCCTGTGGGCTACTTGCAGTGCAGGCTGGCTTTGAACACAGCCCAACATTAATTTGTAAAATTCCTTAAAACATTATTAAAATTATGCATTGGCCTCTTCTTAGCTCATCAGTTATTGTTAGTATTAATGTAATTTATGTGTGCCCCCCCCCCAAATTATTCTTCCAATGTGGCCCAAGGAAACAAAAGTTTGGATACCCTGGAATCCATTTACATTTAAATTGACTATTGAAAGGTTCCTAGCTTTGTCTATTTCATTATCTATATTTTTTTATCTTTGTTTCTTTTCTCATTCTGCTTAAAGAAGTCCCTTTAACATTTTTTGTAACACTGGCTTGGTGGTAATGAACTCTTTTAGATTTTCTTGTCTGGGAAGCACTTTATTTCTCCTTTAATTTTAATGATAGCCTTGCTGGGTAGAGTAGTCTTGATTGTAGATCCTTGTTTTTAATGACTTTGAATATTTTCTGCCACTTTCTTGTGGCCTGCAATTTTTCTATTAAGAAATCTGTTAGTAGTCTAATGGGAGCTCTTTTGTAAGTAAATAGTTGTCTTTTTCTTATGTTTTTAGGATTCTCTCTTTGTCTTTAACCTTTGCCACTTAATTATGATGTATCTTGGTGTGTGCCTGTTTGGGTTTATCTTGTTGGGACTCTCTGAACTTCCTGGGCTCATACATCTATTTTCTTTCCCAGATTACAAAATTTTTCAGTCATTATTTCCTCAAATAGGTTCTCAATCCCTTACTCCCTCTCTTCTTTTTCTGGTACTCCTATGATCTGAATGTTGTTATGCTTGATATTGTCCCAAAACTCCCTTAACCTATCTTCATTTTCTTTAACTCTTTTTTGTAGTTTTTGTTTTGATTGGGTGTGTACTGCTACTTTGCCTTCTACATTGCAAATTTTATTCTTTGCTTCATCTAATATGTTATTGATTTCCTCTAGTGTATTCTTTATTTCTGACCTTTTTTTTTTATAGTTTCTATGTTCTTTTTTAAGCTTACTCTCTCTTTGTTAAAATTCTCACTGAGTTCCTTAAGCATTTCTAGAACTAGTTTTAAACTGTCTATGGTAGTTTAGTTGCCTCCATTTCATTTAGTTCTATCTCAGGAGGTTTGTCCTTTTCTTTTATTTGAGACATGTTTCTTTGCTTCCTCATTCTGACTGCCTCTCTGTGTTTTTTTCTATGTAATAGGTAGATTACTTATGTCTCTCAATCTTGGCTGGAGTCCTTATGTAGAATGCATCCTCTGTGGTCCAATGGCAAAATCTTCCTGATCTCCTCTGAGCATGTTCTAGGAGTGTTTCCTGAGTATGTTTTGTGTGTTCCCCTTTGCAGTTGAGCCTTAGTTGCTTTGGCATATCAGTGGGTGGGACTGACCCATACCCTGACTGAAAATAAAGATTGCTTATGCCCACATGTATGAGCTTCTGTGTAGAGGCTGTTCCCTCAGAGGGAAATTTGCCTCAGTGGGCTGTTATGCCTGGTGGGCTCTTAGCCACTTGTGTGGCTAGCCAGGGAGTGGTCCATTGATGTTTGATGCTGGCCTCTGAGTTTTTGTTTCTGGTGTCTCTTGGGAGGGGCTCCAATGCAGACCAATTTCAGTCTTGCCTATGACTAGCTTGCAGCTAACTTGTAGGAATCACAAAGCTATTTGTGCTTTGCTGCTGCTTGTGCTGGACCTGGAGGCATGTGGGGTAGTCTTGCTGTGAACTGAAGCCAGCTACCACCAGTATTGTGCCTGAAGTAGCTCAGCAAAATGCCCAGAACTTCCTCGGACTATTGCCACCTGCCAGCTCCCTTTAAGTCTCAGCTGTTGAAAGAGCCTCCTTAGGAGCACTGGCCAGGGCTGTTGAGCTGATGTTGAGACTGTCTTTGGTGATAACAGGATGGGGCAGGGTCCCAGGATGACAGAAGGTGTGGCTAGTGGTTTTTACAAATTTAATGTAAATTCAGTTCTTGGGCCAGTGCCCAACCTGTGACAACTTCACAAAACAACCTGAGAATACCACAACCAGCCACTATTTGTCTTGGAACAGTGCCTGGCCTGTGACCACTTCACAAAACACCTTGAGAACACCACAGTCAGCCACTGCTCGCCTTGGGCCCACAATCCCCTGAGAGTTACTGAAGAGAGGCTTTGGTGAAGATTCTGGCTTGCTGCTAACTATCCAAAGTTTACTGAGACACTGTGGGCATCTGCTGTGGTAAAAGGCTTCTGCAGCTCATGGGACAGGGCTGGCCACTCAGTAGCCAAGAGTGCCCTGAGCAATTCAGCCATAGTGAAAGGGGTGAGGTTCCAGGGAGTTATGGGGTATGAGCGGTGGTTTTTACAAAGTTAATAAAATTTCAGTCCATGTGCCATACCTGAGTCTACAACCACTTCACAAAAATGTCTTGAGAACATCATGGCCTGTCACCACTTACCACAGTCTTGCAAGTTTTAGAGAATCATCCAGGAGAGGCTATGGTGCAGGGTCTGTCTGACTGCTCATGACCAAAATTTCCCCATGCTGCCACGGGCCATCTGCTGTTGCAAAAGTCTTCTGCAGCTTGTGGGGCAGAGCTGATAACTCAGTTTCAGAGAGTGCTCGGACAATATAATATTAGTTGTGAGAAATGGGGTCCCAGGGCATCACTGAGGTGGTACACACACACGAACTTCATTAAACCAATGCAGTCTCAGATTTGGCCCTTTGGAGAAAGGATCAACATGGAAAAGATGGTGCCCTTATTTATCCTGCACATGAGGCAGGAGCAACAATAGCCCCTCCAGCCCTCACTCCAAAACCACACAACTCAGTTCTTTATATATGGTTCTTGCACCTCTTGAGTTGCTGCTCCTCTACTAAAGATCAGATGAGTGTTTGCAAGCAAGTGAGTCTGCACACATACCTTTCAAGAGGACATTTGGGTTTTCAGCCAGTCTCTGTCCAGCCAAGATGGACACAGAATTCTCACTGATATTCACTGCCAGATGCTGTGGGATCCTCCCCCCAACACAGTACCTTTGGGTTGAGGAGCCTGGGGTGGGACTGGGACCCCTGCCTCCTCTGAGGAAACCTCCACCACAGAGGCAACCCTCCTGGTGTTCAACCACCATCCATGGTTTGGAGTCAACCCACCCCACATTTCTTCCCCTCCTACTAGTCTTGATATACCCTCTTAACATCCCTAGTTACAGGGGTTCTGTTCTACCAGTCCTCAGATGATTCTTGAGGTGGATTGTTCTATAATTTATTTGTAATTTTGATGTGGTCCTGGGAGGCAGCAGGCATAGCATTTACCCAATGTGCCATCCTGGGCCCACCCTCCTCAGTATTGTCTGTGTTTTGTTGTTGTTGTTGTTGTTGTTTTCTATGGCAACCCTAGTAGACTCACATCAAGTCTATTTATCTGATATGTGTATTACCATGCTACTCATTTCAATAGTTCAAATTGCATAAAATGTATTTTGTCCTAATTTAATCTACATATTTTATCTATACCGACAATGCCAAAAAAAGTATACACATGTTAGATGTTTATATATATATATATATATATTGCATTTTGAAGTTGAATTGAATTACAGTAGCAATGTGTAATATGATGTTTGCTTGAAAGATGGCATTACTTGAATGCTAGCATCACCATGGGACAGGCAGGATAGTCAAAGAAAATAGCTGAAGCATGGTTGGTTGTCATTTGAGGAGTGCAAGACCATTTTGAAATGGCATTTGAAATTCAAAACCATTGTTTGAGTTTCCCCCACATTTTCTGACTCACCTGTTTACTTCTACCTATGGGGAACCTTAAAGGATATGGTGTACTTTAAAAAATCAGCTGTGCTGGCAGTTCTTCAGAAAGAAATTGAAACAGCATGCACAGTGATACAAGTGTACACTTTGGTCAACATTGCTCAAGCAGTAGTTTGCCATAAATCAGAAGTGTCTGGATGCTGATGGTAACCACTTTGAGCACCTCTTGTAATTGCAGAAGTCAAACATGACTTGTATTCATCTTTTGTTATCAGCATATGTTGAGTATTACAAATTTAATGCAGTTTTTTTCTCATTAAAATGTATATACTTTTTTGGTACCTTCTGTATATCTTGAAAAGGTGTCCAACTGAATATAATACTAAACTATGTTTGACATTAACAAAAAATAGTCTATGTGTGTTCAATATAATAATGGATACATTTCTGATTGGATTTACCTATTTATCATGTATTCTTTGTTACACCAATACTATGTTAGTTTTTCTGTCTTAAATTCCTCTATATTATTTTTTCAACAATGCTATTTTTCACCATTTAAAAGTTGTATGTTCATTATGTTTTAGTTTTAATCTAGAAATTATAGCATTAAAAAAAAAAACTAATGAGAGTGTTTTTATTTGATACATGTAACTTCTACCTGGACAATATGATGGCCATACAACAATAATCTATTAACCTTTTCCCAACCTTGCTTTTTAATTGTTTATCTTAACCAAGAAAACTTAATGTCACATGCATAGGTCATAAATGCACAGCTTAATAAAATTTCACAAGCTGAACGAACCTATCTTTGCATCATGTATATTTTAAAACATAACATTGTCAAAAATCCCTCCTCAAGCCACAATTTCTGTTCTCCCAGTCACTACCTCTAAGGTTAAACAATACTCTTACATCTAAGAGCATACATAATGTTCAGCATGTTTTTTTTTAAAATCATAAAAGTGTTTATTTATTTTTTTACTGTTTTTTTCCTTCTGTTTATGAAGATACCTATATTGTTCCATGCTGTTGTACTTTACTCATTAACATAACTGTATAATATTCTATTGTTTGAGTGTCAGACAATTTAATCATTCCACTATTGATGTTCATCTGAGTGTTTTTAGTTTCTAGCTATTAGGAATGATTCTGGTATGTAAATTCTAGAAATTTTCTTTAATGACTAATGTAAAAATTACACACACACACACACAGTTTACATCAGTTCAACTTTATAACTTTATTAGATATGGAACAACCATGGAAGCTACACCAGGAGTTCAGATATGCTACTGACCAGTGAATTTAGAGGGATAAAAAGTATTTTAAAAATTTAATATACCTAGAAAAGTATCACCAATTTTACTTCCTGGAATTGTTTATGATGAGGGTAAAGCAAAACAGCAACAAATAACAAAGAGCATTTGGAAGTTAGATTCTAGTCTGATGTCAGCACATCCTGTCACACAGTTTGGCAGCCATTCATGGTGCACCTTTGTGGAAGCTGAGGGACCCAGGGAGAAGGTTGCAAAACCACAGGGGAGTCCAAGAGCAAGGGAGGCCATTTTGACAAGGTCCAAGCACGGGCAGCAGACTCTGTTACCATGGTACTGGCTATGGACCAGAAGCAGCCCTGTCTCTCCGTGGACTCAGCTTCAGCCCACATGTACCTGTGGTTTTGCCTTCAGCCACTTCTGCCAAGGGTGCCAGCAAGAGCCATGCCCATCTGTGCCTAAGATAAAAGGCCTGCCAATCTCAAATCCAACTTGGGTCCCTGAAGCTGACCCATGATCCAGCTCCAGCCCAGCACTACCTGGAGGCAGTCCTGCAACCAGGGGCCTGCCCAGTGACCAGGCAAAAGCCATGCCCGCAGATGCCCCTACAACAGGCTTACTGAATGAACTCAGACCCAACTGTGCTCTCTGAGGTCATCCCATGATCCAGCTCTAGTTCTGCACTACCACAGCCTGGAGGCAATCCTGCCCACCAGGGAACCCAAGGGACAAACCCAGAGACCTGGGGGTGGGGACACACCTGTAGATGTCCTCAGTAACAGGCCTATAGACATCAGACCCAACCACTGACCCTGAAGCAGCACTTAGATCCAGCTCCAGACCTTCTTTGCTTCAAGCCAAAGGCAGTCCTATTCACCCAGGAACCTGTCCATCCAGGAAACTGTCCAGGGACCTAATGGAACCTGTGCTTGCAAAGGGACACACACAAGGGACTTGTAAAGAACCATGTATGTAATGCCCCTGGTAACAGGTGTGCTGACCTGGAACCCAACTTCAGTCCCTGAAGCAGTCTTGTGACCTATTCCAGTTGTGCTCTGCCATGGTCTGGAGGCAGTCCTACCTACTGGAGACCAGTCTAGGGCCTGGTGGGAGCATACTCAGGGGCAAGGGATAGTGTTCTTCATCTGCACTTCTGGTAACAGACCTACAATCTACAGAGGTGACTGAGGCCCAAGCATCAGCTACATGTGCTTCACAGCCAGTCCTTGTGTGTCTCAGACCTCAGCATTTCCTACTGCCTCCTGGTGAGTCCCTGGCTGCTTCTAGGGATCAAAGAAAAGAGCCTTTCCCAAACACTTCAGTGCTCTCTTTGGAGATGATAACTTTGAACTTGTCATTGTTTTTCAGTAATTAACAACTGGGAAAATGCTTGTACACAAGTAGTCTTAGTTTCCCAAGTCTGCCTTCTCACTGTAGCTACAGATGAAAGATCATAGTGGTTCTGAGGGGAGGGGAGGTCACAGGATCACAATACCATATCTAGTGGTCTAATTCCCTTCCTCCCACATAGTACTGTCATGACCATCACACCAAAACCACCATCCTGACAGCTAGAAGGATCAGGTGAGTGTTTTCTATTCCAGTGTGAGAAGCAAAGTCTGCAAGCAAGGAGGGTTATCTGAGTCTGGGTAAGAGAAATATTGAAAAAAGATTCTTTTGTGTTAGTAAGGGCTATAGTGTCAATGCCACATAGAAAAAAGGAATAATTCCTGAGGCATAAGATAAATTAGTACAGAGAGATGAGTCCTACACCAAATCCTGATGGCTCCTAATGTGATATAGGGTAGTCCTCACTGACAGGGATTATTGGTGTTTTACCTAGATGATAATGGAAACTGCATTTTAATATGATTAAAGACAGTAGTTCCCAGATTTATGTGCTGTTCAGCCTACCTTACAGGAATCATATTCTGGATTACTACAAATGCACCCTATTACCTCCATGATGGCAATACAGACTAGGCTAAATATTCAATAATTATCTAATTCCATGCAGAAATGGTATATTGGAATGGCAATTGCTGGATAAAAATGCTTTCCCTAATTCTAGGTGTATAAAGTGTTTCATCAGAAAAACACATATTTCTTACTGAAAATATCCATGGTCTGGTGACTTTGGCAAACTGTTTCATCTTCAGTTTTCTGCAACAGCATTAAAGGAAAAGATAATGTGACACTAGTTACTTTCAGATAGCAGCTTCAGGCACAAATTACCTATTGATATATCTGTTCTCTGATTTGAAATCACCCCAAGCTCTACAATTTCAGTTTATAAAATATACATATCTCACAACCCAGAGATTGCATTTTGTTTATATTTCCATATTTGAATATACTTCACAAACCTTTCCCATTGCTAATACTTTTACTTAAGTCATGCATTAATAAACACATTACTTTATGATTTGAAATTAGTAATATTTAGTTTCTACCCTACAATACTCTATCATATATTGATGTTTCATATCTCATAGTATAGGGCAAGACAGCACTCAGTGATTTCTAGAATTAGTGTCATTTGGTTCCTGGCATAAAAGAAAATTTGTTTTTGTTGCTATTCCAATATTATGCTAACTGTGCATTAGTTAAATATAATTTGTCATAATGCAGGTATCTATAGAATTATAGTATAATCAGTGCGATAACATTTTGTTCAGAAATCTAAATCTGTATGCATAATTTTAACTGGCCTATACCATAAATCTTTATACATAAATAGAAACTTGTTACAAATAAAATTATAAAATACTATCAATCTAACATACAATAACAAGGTATGAGAATATAAATATGCACCTGAGTTATTTGGAGAACATAGCTAACTAGTCATGTTAGGTCAACCCAAGCCAAGTTGCCACTTTGCCCATTAAAAAGTGAATTTATATAAATCATTAAGTTTACCTGCCTAAGTGCTTCTTATTTTTGAGCAAAAATAATAAGACTGCCTATTTCATGATATTATGAAGAAACTAGATTTACTTCATATATGTCCTCGATAGTTATTTTGTGAGAGCTTTTTAAAATTAGACATTCAAGTCTTGGAAGCATGTAAATTACAGAAAGAACATTAAGTAACTGTTTCTAAGTGGGAACTAATAAAAGTGGAGAATAATGGATTTCAGGTGACACAATGCATGTAGCTCATGTCACATGTTCCTAAGCAGGAACCTCAAATGCCTTAGATGAGTATCAGTCACTGGAACTGACAGAATGGCCTCCAGAGATTTGGTGGTAGGAGTGATCTTCATATTATACATGATAAATGAAATCTTAGGAAATTTCTCTGTTCTTTACCATTATCTCTGTCTTCAGTACACAGGATGTAAGTTCAGGTCCACAGTTTTGATTTTCTATCACCTGATTGTAGCCAACCTTTTTGTTATTTTGTCTAAAGGAGTTCTCAAAAAAAATGACAGCTTTGGTGTTAAAAGATTTTCTAGACTTCAGTATTTACTGGAGTCCTCCCGGTAACTCTCTTCTCTGTCTCTTTTCATTAATCCTCACTCCCCCTCCCTCAGGCTGTTCGATTCATCGGTTGGTTCCGATAGGTGGCGCCCGAACAGGGACCTGAGCACGGGGGACAAAGTGAAGGACACTGCAGAAAATTCTAGGATGCGTGGGATCAAGAGTTAAGAATGCAGACAGCGCCAGGTGGCTCCTGGAGAGGTTGGTCCACGTAGCAGAAAACTCTCAGATGCACGAGGATGCTCCTGCTGTTGATGCTGATGGACTAACCACCGGTGGCACCAGGGGAGACGTATTGGGCCTACCTACCAGATCCACCGATCCTCCATCCAACTGTATGGGAAAGCCCCGAGATCCCAGTGTATGTTAATGACACCCATGCTCTCGGCCTGTCATCTAGTGGTCATGTGAAGTAGCAGACAGAGAAAGAGGGACTAGAGATCGGACTACCACTGTTAACACTGTTCATGTATCTGCTTGTGTTCCTTCCCCTTATGTACTTCTGATTGGGAATATTATTATCCACTTTGAGGGAAATCGGTTTAATGTATCTTGTTCTAATTGTGATCTGACTAATTGTGTTTCTTGGGTCCCGCTCGGAACCCGTGTTGTGATTCTTAATCAACCATCTTTTATCATGCTTCCTGTTAATTTTTCTGGACCTTGGTATACTGAAAGAAGTTTGCAGGTTTTGAAAGAAATTGAGTGTGCTTTAAGTAGACCAAAAAGATTTATAGGACTTTTGGTTGCTGTAATAATGGCTTTAGTAACTATCATTGCAATTGCTGCCACTGCTGCTGTAGCTCTTTCACAAACTATTCAAAATGCGCATTATGTTCTAAGAATGTTACTTTAGCTTTGGGAACTCAAGAAAACATAGATAAAAAGTTAGAACAAAAAGTAAATGCTTTATATGATATGGTTCAATATTTGGAAGACGAAATTCAAAGTATGAAGGACAAATCTCATTTGGTATGTCATGCTGAATATCATTGGATATGTGTTACCCCTAAGATATATAATAATAGCATGAATGGAATAGAGTTCGTTTACATCTTCAGGGAATATGGCATAATGCTAATGAATCTCTGGACATACTTCGGCTTCATGATGAAATTAGAAGTATGAGAGAAGCCGAACCCTTAAAATTTGATACAGCTCAAGTTGCCTCTAAGTTTGTTGAAATGATGAGAAATTCTTTGCCCTCTATGCCAAATCCATTCTGTTATGGCATTTCGTGCATTGGGCCTTTGTGTCTGTGTAGTTCTGTGCCTACTCCCCATCCTCATCAAATGTTTCATTAAAAGGATGATGGATATTCAAGCCAACATCCATGGAAAAAAAAAAAAAAAAGGAGTTCCCTGATGGTGTAGTGGCTTAAGGCTTCGGCGTTGGC